>JAJIYU010001905.1:0-33108 GCA_030144865.1 Tinospora cordifolia
GAGTGGTCATCGCGTAGGACTGCCCTCTCTTACTCTTTTGGGTAGGATTTCTTGTATTTTCCTTTATGTTATTATGTTTTGAGAGGTAGAACCATGTATAGGGGTGAGGATGGTCTGTATATAATGAATAGTCTCTCCCATTGCTACACATATGCAATGACCCCTTTTTGGAAATATGAAGTTCTTATTGGTGTTCATATGTTAAATTCTTCTGCATTACTTATGATTACTCTGATAGTGTGTGAAGTAGGTAGTATGATTGAGGCTTAACAGTGTCTTGGCAAGCTCGGCTTGCGAGCGGGTTTGTTGGGACACTGTGCCGGTCGGTTCGCCCTTCATCCTAAGGAAAGGGTCCCGACAGATATGAAAAGAAAATGGAATAAGGATAACGTAACACGGGCCTGCCTCCCGATCGGCCCAAAAATATTGAGAAAAAAAATATCCTGTCGAATGATATGGACCCGAGCATGAGAGGCGGGGTGTTACATCCTGACATTCTTGAATTGTATTGTAATGGTCCCTTATTCTATGTGGCATATAATGCTCAAGGAAATCATGTTATATGAGCCTAAGTATGGTCTTGGTCCTATTTATTGTAGTAGAGGAATGGATTACCGTGATAATCAGAACACAAAAGTAGAAATTTGAAAGTGCAGATGCACTATCGATGTAGGCTACTGCGATAACCAGTTGGGATTTTCAAAAATCACATACACTACTATGGTAATCAAGTACACTACCGTGGTAATCAAAGTGAACTTCCTAGAAAATAGAATAAAACGAAGGCATTACTGTGGTCATCATGATCAATAACATGGTCGTTGACATGAACAATGAGTTTTGGTGCATATTTTTCCTATTCCTCATTTTCCTATGATCTTGGTATTCTACCACTTCGACTTCTAGACCATAAAATTTGTATTTGGAGCTTAGATAAAGTTGTTATTACCTCTTTGGATTTGTTGAATCCTTCATTCTCTTCAAACGAATGTCCAATAGCATTTTCTTGCTACTATTGATGTAGAATTCTGTTTCTCCTCCTTCCAACAACCATAGTTATTGTGTGGAACAACTAGGCAACAAAAAAATGCCAAGAAAAAGGCTAGAAAAGCAAGAAGAAAAGTGATTTGCACTTGCTTGAGTGAGGATAATGGGTGTTCAAGCTTTGGGTTTATTTAGAGTTCTAATGGACAGGTTTTGAGAAGTTTTGATTTGTTTCCTTGGTTATGTTCTTTCCTAAACTCTGTTTTGCTAGCTTCCCTCTCACAAACAATAGCACGTATCAAATTTGGGAGTTTTCCATGCATTGGAAGCTTCTCAAAGTAATTTTAGAAACTTTTTATATCATTTCTACGCAATGTTTTATGTATAACCGCAATAGTGGACCGCGATAACTAGAACAATATTTTTCATTGGGTTTGCTTGGCAAA
Source organism: Tinospora cordifolia (assembly GCA_030144865.1). Classification (NCBI taxonomy): domain Eukaryota; kingdom Viridiplantae; phylum Streptophyta; class Magnoliopsida; order Ranunculales; family Menispermaceae; genus Tinospora; species Tinospora cordifolia. The sequence goes on from JAJIYU010001905.1 coordinate 1,431, forward strand.
CACACACTACATGTCTTATATCATAAATTATGTAGTTTCTTTAAAGCTTATTTTATTTAAATTATTTTAGTTAATTTTTATTTTTAATTATTCGACATAATTATAGGGTATTACAACCTATCACCCTTAAAATAAATTTCGTCTTCGAAATTTGTATGTACTTGTTCTGATGCTGCTAGGTTATGCATTTCTGGTGAAAAAATTTGGTATTTACTTTTCATTTCACTTTCCAGCTCCCAATTTGCCGCTTCCACCCCATGATGCCTCCATAAAACCTTGACTAAGGGGATGTCCTTCGTTCTCAAGCTTTGCACCTTGCGGTTTAGAATTCTAGCTGTCGCTTCTTCATATGTGGCATCATCTTTAACATTGATCTCCTCCCAATGGATTTTGTGGGTGGGATCAGGTTCCTATTTTCTCAACATTGACGCATGGAACATGTTGTGAACCGAGAACATTTTGTTTAGTAGGTCTAGTTCATATGCGCATTTGCCAATCCTTCTAAATATCTTGAATTAAACAACAAATCTGGGAGATATCTTTCCTTTGTACCCAAACCACTTGATTCCTTTCTAAGGGCTAATCCTTAGAAACACCTTATCACCCGTCTGAAACTACAAAGGCCTTCTTCTCTTATCTACATAACTTTTTTGCCTATTTTGTCTCGTGACCAATCTCTTCTAGATCTGTTTGACTCGATTATTTATCTCCTCCACTAGATCTTGCCCTGTGAGCACATGGTCCTCAAAATTGGCCCAACAGGTTAGTGATCTGTAGGGCCTTCCATAAAGAGCTTCGAAAGGAGCCATCTTTATGTTTGTTTGATTACTGTTGTTATAGGTGAACTCCGTTAGGTGTAGATTCTTGCTCTAGTTGCCCTTAAAATCTAGGACGTAAGATCTCAACATATCCTATAGTGTCTGAATGACTCTCTCAGACTATCCATCAGTTTGTGGATGGAAAGTGGTGCTCATGGTAAGTCTGGTGCCCAACTCCTTTGTAGACTCTACCAAAACTGTGACATGAATCAAGAGTTTCTATCTGATACTATGGTCTTAGGCACCCCATGAAGTTTTACTATTTCTTTCACATAGAGTTCTTCCAACTTACTGACATGATGTATACATCTAATGGATAAGAAATGTTTCACCATAGGGAGACGATCCATAATCACCCACACGGTATCTTCTTCTTTTTGATTCTTGGCTAACCCATTGACAAAGTCCATATCAGTGTTATCTCACTTCCATTTTGGGATTGGAAGTGATTCTAACAATCCAGTGGACTTTCTGTGTTCTGCCTTCACCTACTGACAGGTTAGATACTTAGAGACATTCTTTGCTATATCTCTTTTCATTCCTTGCCAGCAGGAGGTCTTCCGAAGGTTCTGATACATCTTGTTGCCACTTGAATGCATCGTATATTTGGTTTCATAGGCTTCATCAAATATGGTCTTTATGTTCTGTCCACATTGAGGGACAGAAATTCTATCTCCAAGTCTTAGTGTATTATCTGGATCTATCCTAAAGTCATTATGTTTGTCTTGTTTTACTCCTTGAATTAGAGTTGTGATCCATTTATCTTGCCTATGTTCATCTCTCATTTGATGCAGAAGATTTGGTTGGCAAGTCATATTGTAAAGATACACTTGCTTCTCATCTAAAGTCACACCTATATTGAAATCCTCGACTAGTTGATACATTTAACCCTTTTCCTAATCTTGTTTGTTAAATTTCCTAATCAAGGCATCAGCTACCACATTGGCCTTCCTTGGATTGTACTGTAGTTAAAATTATAATCCTTGAGGAATTCTATCCATTTTTCGCTGCTTGGGTGTAGATGTACTTTAAACTCTTAGGATCCAAAAACAAATTCAATCTTTCACCATAAAGATTGCGTCTCCAAATCTTCAGAGCAAATACAATGGGCGTTAATTCTAGTCATATGTTAGGTAATTGTGTTCATGGATCTTCATTTGTTGCAAGGCATAAGCAACATCTTTTCTTTCTTGCATCAATACTGCACCCAATTTGTTCTGCAAAGCATTTGTATATAGAACTTATCCAACACCATGGGTAGGAGTGATTAATATGGGGGATGAAGTTAATCTCTTCTTCAATTCTTGGAATTATCATTCACATTTCTCATCCCTGATGAAGTTGACTCCTTTTTTTATCAATTTCGCCATTGGTTCGGCTAACTTTAAGAAGTATCATATGAATATCCTATTAAATTCGGTTAAGCCCAAAAACATTATAATCTCTATCACGGTCTTAGGTTGTTTTTAGTCTGTGATGGCTTTCGCCTTATCGAGATCTACTAAGATGCCGTCTACTGAAACTACATGGCCAAAGAATTTGACTATTTTCATCTAAATCCATGAATGTTGTCAGTGCATTAGCTAAACCAAATGGCATTAGCTAGACCAAAGGGCTTTACCGTGAACTGAAGTGTCTAAATCGAGTTCTAAAGGATATTTTGTGTATGTCTGACTCTTGCATTCTCAATTGGTGAAACCTTGACCTAAGATCAATTTTGAAAAAATGAGTGGCTCCCCTTAATTAATCAACTAGGTCATCTATCCTTGGCAAGGGGAACTTGTTATTTACTATCACTTGATTCAGTTTTGGATAGTAGACACACAACCTCATGGATCCATCTTTCTTTAGAAATAATATTGGAGCTCCCCATGGTGATTCACTTGGTGTGATGAATCCCTTTTCTGATAGCTCATCCAGTTGAGTCTTCAACTCCGTCAGTTCTACTGGTGCCATTCGATATGGAGGAATGCTTATGGGTTTGGTTCCAGGGCGTATTTCAATCTTAAATTCATTTCTCTAGTCAGTAGTAGTCCTGGTAAATCATCTAAGAATACGTCTTCAAAATTTCGAACCATCTCTAAGTTTTGGATCTCCTTTTGCTCATCAGTATCCTCCTCTAAGAACTTCTTGAAATCATCTTCTTACTTTAAGCTATTTAATATTGCTACCATTAGGCTTCTAGATAAAATTTGCATATCGCCATTGATTCTAAGGGTATCTACGAAAGGTAATGTTATATTACCCTCTTTTTGGGACAATCTATCAATATTACAACATATCCATGAAATGGAAGTATGTAAAGGTCTAATGAGATCAACTTATCTCCAAATTGAAGGCAAGGCATTTGTTACTAGTTGTAATCTATCGACTACTTGTTCAACAATTAAAGATTTGGTAGCACTCGAATCAAACAAAAGTTTCATCGCAACATTGATCATCCTGGATATCTGCAACAATAAACACACTGGCCTAGTTTTGTCCACGACCCTATTTCTAGTTATTTTGTCAAGGTTGTTATTGTTGTCTATCTTGAGGATATCCACTTTGTCTTCTTCCTTGGTTGTACTGTTGTTGTTGATGAGCAGGAGTTGGTGCTCTTGTAGGGCAGTTCTTAGCTATATATCCCTCCTAATTGTAGTGAAAACATAGCCCATGTCTTTTTGCATGCTCCTTCTGCTCCTCTTTAGTCGAGTTTGTGGATATGGTTATACTTCTTGCCAAGGCTAAGGTGCCTTATCACCACGTAGATGTTTTGTTTATTGTTCCCACTCCTTGCCTTTTGATCATTATGTGGCCTCTTGTTTCAGTTCTTCCGGGATTGTTCAAAGTTAATGTCCCTTTCGATCAAGTGAGCTCTAACTACCATCTCCTTAAATGTAGTTAGCATCAAGAGAACAATCAACTTCTTAATCTCCACTCACATTCCTTCTACACACTTGTCTATTTTGGCTTGCTCATCTTTGACCAACTTTGGAGCATCAGTAAATTTTCTCTCGTACTCAATCATCATCATAGTTCCTTGGGTCAGTTGAATGAACTCTGACTACAACTACCTCAAGTAGCCGCAGAGAAGAAGTTATCATAGAACAACTTCTTAAACTACTCCCACGTCACAGTCGATATATCGATCTCAGGGTTGTTAATGATTATCTCCCACTAATGATAAGCAGGTCCAATTAACTGATGTACTACCAACACTACTCGTCGAAGGCTAGTTGCTCCTAAAGCGTTTAGATGTTTGTTTATTTCTAAGAATCATATGTTAGCTGCTAGGTGATCTACCTTTCCATCAAAGGTACTAGGATGCAGCTTTTGTAACTCAATCAGTAAGCTCCTTTGTTCCTTATCTTTGTCAAAATTTGGCCTGGTACTATTGGACCATTTGACAATGGGGCCTAACGAACCTAAGGCTGAAGTTGTGACTGTATTGGAGGTGGGCTCTATGCCTAAGGTAGAGCCCTAATAACCTGCTCGACCTCCCATCAAGTGATCTCTACCAACATTTTTGGTGATAAAGTTGCTCATTGGGTTCTTGTCATTATCTATAAGTCTTATTTTAGTATCTGATAAGGTATCATAACAAAGAATTTCCAATCATATTCTCATTTTAAATCTGTCATATCTTTCCTTATCCTCAAGATACAAAATGTCTTTCTAGACTTGTGATAATAGCCTATCTTCCCGGGGCCATTTGCTATGTCAAATTCCTCAGGTTTTCATTCATGCTATTATGACACTAAATTCATGTCTCTAGGTTCTTGATTTGTTCAGTGACCTATCAATTTATTTTTCTAAGTTCTGTTTGACGATTTTCAAGGTCCTCTAGTGTGTTGGGTATAGGGTTTCAATTTCGTGATCATAGAACAGGTGATATACATATTCATGACATTTAAATAAAAGATGTATTCAAACAATCATTCAATCGTACAGTTGCACGCTAGCATAGAGAAGTTCCAAGCTTCCATCCATGCCTCTGAGTTCGAGTGTCCCATACCACTCTTGCCCAGCGACACAAGTTTCCAACTAAATGTCTCACTGCACCCAAATAATTTCGCAAATGTCTCAACGATTAAGGTCTCCCAAGTCCCACTATAATCGTTGAGACATTTGCAAAATTATTTGGGTGCAGTGAGACATTTGGTTGGAAACTTGTGTCATACAGAAACAAGTTCTTCCAACGTTACCGATCATTCACCCAACTTGGCCTGTCAATCTCAGAGTCCATGATTCCTCCATGCTCTTGAATGTTTATGTGACCCATACCACGCAGAAATCAAAGATACAGGATCCTCCCGATCTTGTGTCTTAATTAAACAAGTGTTTTGCATTTACACATTTTCAGTCTCTAACTTATGTCCTAAAATGTTTTCATTTATGATACAATGTGCCACCCTTGGCAACACTCAAGTCTCTACCTATGGTCTTTTTCTTAGACCAAGGGTCTCAACACCTAGTTGAAAGGTTCTTCAATCGAATCAACAACCTATGTCAATTTTCAATACCAACTTTGTACTCTAATACACTTTGCCTTGTATATTGTAACACTTCCTCCTTTTTAGCTGATAGGAAAGTAATTTCAAGTGTTTTTTTTTCAACTCTGACTACTTCTATGAACTAGTGGGACAACCTCCAGACGAGCGACAAGACAGAGTATGCTTAACAAACGACCTTCTTGAATAGGATAACGTCCCTTTTAATGTTTAGTTTTTCTTGGGATAAGGTTTACCCACTATCAACTCAATTCGTAATCTTCGTATCCAAACAAAACATTTAAAACATATATATACCTTTAACAAAACTTATAGTTCTAACTCAACTCAAGGTAAAGGCCTCTGACATCACCTTTGTCATCTGAGTAAACATCTAGCCCAATATATCTAATACTTAGGGCTTTGATACCACCTTTGAAACACTCTGTCTCCCCCTCATGGCCCGAGAAATCTTGTTCGAAGGGTGCAATCACCGTGTTGCCCTCAAGGTCAACAAATTGACACATTTCCGCCACATGCAAGCATCATGCGTCAATTATCAATGGCTACCCTAGAGGCAATGCTTCACTTTTTGTCTTTCTTTTCTTTCTTTCTATCTTTTCACTGTCACATCTCACTTTCAATCAAGTGGAAACACTCTTACCGAGACGACTATAGTCTCTTCTACTCTATGAGATTTTCTATTACATGTCGACTCACATGGAGTCCACATAAAACACTTTGCAATCTTTGAATAAAATTAATCGATATCATTATTTGAAAAATCAACTTTAATATTCAATGGGTACATGCACCTTTGAAAACACCTTTAGACTAAAAAGGAAAATAGGGGCCAACATGCTTGATTAAGACAAAACTAAAAAAAAGAAGACTTTGAAAATAATCTCTATTGTACACACAGCCTCTAATCATTAGTTTTCTGAAATGTTAGAAAAAGAGGTAAACTCAAGAGCTCAGTGGATCATCCTAAATATTTAAATTATTATTCCCATCAAACAAAACATAAATGTCAGACATTTTCATAGATTAGGTGATTCAAATAATAACTTGTTTATCAATTGACGTTAAGATTGAAAGGGCTACCCTCGATGTCTTCTCCATGTATTCATGTAAATCTAAGTGTGCATATTCAAGGCATAACATGTATATTCAAAACAGAACATGTATATTCGACATGATCCTAGACTAATAAGCATACGTGCATACATCATTTGAATAAAATAATAATTTAAAACCAAAAGTCATATCCATCTTTGTTGCTTAACTCCTTCGTAGTCTTTGTGGCATTGATTCAAGCCTATTTGAGCCTTCAACCTTGAAGATTAAGATTGAATGCATTATTTTTTATGATCATGGTGTTCCTAACATTCTTGAATTATATTTTAATGTTCTCTTATCCTATATGACATATAATGGTCAAGGAAATCATGTTAGATGAGCCTAAGTATGGTCTTAGTTTTGTGTATCGCAATAGACGAATGGATTACCACGATTAATCAAAATGCAAAAGTAGAAATTTGGAAGTGCAGATGCAATACCACAACAGGTTACCATGGTAACCAATGGGCTTTTTCAAAAATCAGACACACTACGCCAGTAATTAGAATGAAATTTCCAGAAAACAAAGGAAAATGAAGGAATTACTGCAATCATCATGATCAGTATTGTAATGGTCAGCATGAACAATGAATTTCTATGTATGGTCCCCCCATTTCTCATTCTCTTATGACCTTAGTATTCTATTGTTTCAACTTTTAGACCATGAAACATGTATTTGCGACTTAGATAGGGTTGTTATATCTCTTTGGATTCATTGAATCCTTCAGTCTCTTCAAACAAACGCCCAGCAGTGTTTTCTTACTACTGTTGATGTAGAACTCTATTTCTCTTCCTTCCTAAAACTATAGTTGCAGTGTGGAACAACTAGAGAATGAAACAATTTCAAGAAAAGCTAGAAGAGCAAGAATAGAAGTGATTCAAACTTGCTTAAGCAAGGAAAATGTGTGCTCAAGCTTTAGGCTTATATAGAGTTCTAATGGACAGGTTTTGGAAAGTTTTGAGTTATTTCCTTGGTTGCATTCTTTCGTAAAATCTATTTTGCTTGCTTCTTGCACACAAACAATGACAAGTATTGAATTTAGAAGTTGTCCATGAGTTGGGAGCTTCTCAAAGTCATTTTAGAAACTTTCTATATTGTTTTTGTGCAACATTTTCTGTATTATCGTGGCAATGGACCACAATAACATAAATAGTATTTTTCATTGGGTTTTATGAGCGCACACACTATCACAATAGGGTTTTTCATTACCAGGTAACTAGTGGGTCACATGCATGCAAACTTTTATTTTTTGTTCCCGTTTGCCTAACCCTTCATACATTGAATTGTACATATCTTACATCATAAATTCCATTCCATAGTTTCTTCAAAGCTTATTTTATTTAAACTATTTTGTTAATTTTTATTTTTAATTATTCAACAAAATTCTAAGGTATTATAGAGGAAGAAGGAAAGAGGATCTCATTTCTGAATAAGAGAAACGTAGAAGGCACCTTATTTGGGTTTATATAGGATTAGAGTTAGTTTGGACAGGTTTAGGCATCTATGAGTTGAGATTGAGTGTATTTAGCAGTCTTTTGTAGTGATCTCTTGCAGATTCCTTTCCTAATTCAATTTCTTTCTATTCTTATCTTCTCTTAGGCATGGAGAATTTCATAGGAACTAACTTACATATTTGTTCCAATGGATATTTATTCATTGCCATGATAGCTCAGGTCAGTACCACAAGAATCAAAACAAAATAAGTAAATGTTTTGTAACCATTACCATGGTAGTTCAGGGTAGTACTGCGATAATCAAAATGAAATCACTTTATATTATATTTTTGTGTATTATTCTAGGTTTAATAATCCTTTTAATATTTGATAGAAATCAATTAGTATTTTTAAAAGTAATTATTTTATTTTCATGATTGTTATAAAAAATATCTTGGGTCGGTTATGATCCTTGCGATCTCACCTCGACTTGCCTAACAAGTTGATTAGTTTGAGCTAAGGAAGTGAATGGGGATTAATTCCAACCCAATGGTCGAAGCTCACAAACATTGAGATTAAGATATATTTTTAGCAAGGCAACCCCTTGTCCTCTAATCAAACCAAGGAGTTGCAAGCATTGTTGTAACACCCTGTCTCTTGGCGGTCTGTCTGTAGGGCATAATTACCAGTTTGCCCTCACACAATAACAAATGACATGATAAATTAAATATGTGAAACATGCAACATCAAGACAACTCAAGAGACAAGACATCACTAACTTTTTCTTTATCGGTGTCTCAACTCCATGAGATTTCCTAGTTAGAATGACTCACATAAACTCTAAATTCTTATAAAACACTTTAAAACCTTTGTATAAAATAAACAAGATAAAATAGCACAATTGAAAATATACTTTGATATTAAAATTCAAGAGGTACAATGACCTATAAGTTTTATCAATAAAACAACTTTAAAACTAAGAAAGGAAAACTAGGGTCAAATGCCCTGACTAAAACAATACTAAGGTACTAGTAAAGTAAATTCTAAACATAAACAATGAAGAAAACTTCCATTAGCCATGCTAACCTGTGATCACTCTTTTCCTAAAAAGTTAGAAAGGAAAGGGTAAGCTCAAAGAGTCTAGTGAATCATTCAAAATATTTAAATCATTGTTTCAATCAAACAAAGCACACATACCAAACACTTTCATGGATTAGGTGATTTAGCTAATGGATTATTTAACAGTTGATGTTAAGACTGAAAGGACTCCCCCTTAGTGTTCCACATCTAGGGAGTAAGGTCAATTTAGACATTCAAACCCATCTCATCTATGAAGTAGGGTCAATCCAGACTCCCAATTCCAATTCATTAAACAATCAACCAAATAACCGGCAAGTCAGGTTTGGGTTGGAACACTCACAATGATACCAATTGGTATGTCGTCACATCAGTACATGGTTAAGATCATTATTAATCTTTCTTTAATGGAAAATCATACTCACAGCATATGAAATTAGCTATACAATATAAATAATACATGGAAGCATTGTGAACATGGTAGTCATCATTCCATCACTATATTAAGCATGTTAGCATGTTAAGAGATAATTCATATAATATTTATCATGTCATCGCACACATTATTGAAATCACGCAATAATATTCATTCATCATATAACTCTAACTATCAACTAAACATACATATTCTATCCAAACCATATGCCTAAGCTAATAAACATGCATGCATACTTTATTTAAGTCAAGATAATAATTTAAAATTTAAAAATCACTTCCACCTTGTTGCTTGGTTCTTTCTTGTCCCCGTATTGTTATCCCAATCTTCTTGAATCCTCAACCTTAAAGATTAAAACCAAATCACTACTCTTAGTACTTGCAATAACCTCGAATGTTTTCCAAACTATAATCTAAGGATTCTCTATTCAATATAGTACAAAGTGTACAAAGGATGATATGATAGAAGAGTTAGAGTTTATGTCTGTTTCTATGTATCGTTGTAGGAAGAAGAAGTACCATAGTAAGTAGAATGAATAGATAAGGCACAAAATAGAAGGCATAATACCACAATAGTGAAATTCATTACTACAGTAACCAAAATGCATGAAGAAGGAATGTTACCATACTGCATTAGGTTACCGCCGTAACCAGAATGATGACTTACAATGTCGCGGTAATCAGAATGAAACTAAAATGAGAGAGAAGAAGAAGACTACAGTACTGAGGTAACCTGAAGAGAAGACAAAGAAAATTGATGTAGTACTGCGATAATCAATGGAGTATCACAATAACCAGAATGAAAATAAAAGGAAATGAAGGAGGGAACAGTGTAGTACCACAATAACCAGTATGAGTACGCCACTTCGTGTATGTTTTTCCCTCTATTGTTTTCCATTGCACTTAGCACCCTAATACCTTAAACTATAGACTACAAACTCTATATTAGAACTAAATATATTCCGTATACTTTATAATGGTTCCCGCAAGCCTCGGTTGACAACGAAGGCTTCAACAGCAAATTCTGGAATCTTTTTGGGGTGATTCTAGGATCTGTTTTGATAGTGGGAGTAAATCAAAGTCTCAGAAGTTGTTAAAACAAGAATGTAATCTCAAAAACGATGGGAAAAGAATAGGATCAATGATCTAGAAGTCAATTTTACCTAGTAGGATGGTTTTGATGAGAATCTTATGGCCTGAAATCCCCACTGTCATGTAGTTTTTTGTGTTGTTCTTCTATTGCTACTGTGTTGTTGTGTGGAACGACTAGGAGAAAGAAGGATGAGAAGTCGGCTAGGAGAAAAAGAAAGAAGAAAAGAATCTCATTTTTGTAGGAGAGAGGAAATTGAAGGAGTATATTTTGGGTTTATATATATAGGATTAGGGTTAGTTTGGATTGATTTAGGAGTCCTTTGTAGTGATCCCTTTGTAGATTTCCTTCCTAATCTCATTTCTTTCTATTCTATCTTCTCTTGGGCATGGAGAATTTTATGGGTTTTATGAGTAGCAATTTTTTATCTCCTTTAGTATATTGGAATTAGCTTTATATAAACGTTCCAGCAGATATTTCATTCATTACCGCAATAGTGCAGGGCAGTCTTGCAGTAATCAGAACGAAACAAGTAACTAAAGAGTTCCTATATACTAGAAATGCACACCAATGTAATATCCCTTTATACATTTAATTGTACATATTTTACATCATTATTTCCATGGTTTCTCAATTTTATTATTCTAAGTTTACTAATTCTTTTAATGTATGATAGGATTAATTTATAATTTTATTTATTTAATTATTTTGCTTTATATTATTTCAATCCAACTATTATGAGAGGGGTTTACAGAATCTTGGCGTATTAAAATTCACCCTCGAACAAATAAATTTCATCCTCGAAACTAATTTGAAATACTGTACTTACTAGTTCTGATGTCGTTCGGTCATCCATTTCTAGTGAAGAAGTCTAGATATGTAGTTCTCATCTCACTTTTTAGTTTCCAAGCTGCTTCTTCAACTCCATAATGCGTTCATAAAACTTTGACCAATGGAATATCTTTCGTTCTCAAGCTTTATACCTTATGATCTAGGATCCTGATAATTGTTTCCTCATATGTGCCATCATTTTGAATGTCAATCTCCTCACTATAAATTATGTGAGAGGGATCTGGTTCATATCTTTTCACACATGGAATACTTTATGAACTAAGGACATTATGTTTGGTAGCTCTAGCTCGTAGGCGCATTCACCAATCTTTCTAAATATTTCAAATGGATTGATGAATCTAGATTATAATTTTCTTTTACGTGCAAATTGCTTGATCCCTTTTGAGGGTTGGTCCTTAAGAATACTTTATCGCCTACCTGAAATTCTAGAAGTCTTCTCCTATTTTCTATATAACACTTATGTCTGCTTTGCGTCATGGCCAATCTCTTCTAGATCTATTTGACCTGACTATTCACTTCCTCCACTAGATCTAGCCCTGTAAGCACATTGTTCTCAAAGTTGGCCCAACAGGATGGTGATCTGCAGGATCTATTTTTGCTTTTGTACTGCAAGTATACAGTGTCGCAAAAAGTAATAACTGGTTGGGAACCAAATGTCGTCCTCTAGGAATAGATTATGAGTAATAATCTCAAAGCGTAATCTACAAAATATATCAATTTCATCAAGGCTACAAATTAAAGGTCACAATGAAATAGAAATGAAAATTAAGCCAAAAGAAAACTGATTTGAAGTCTATATTGATCAAGATTCTAGGATAATAAAGTCTCATGTGTTCACCCTTTAATTCTTGTCTTAACTATCTATTGCGTGTTCTGTAGGTTATAGTACTTGCCATTAAAACTCCCTCTTGAGTTATCTTAGTACCTATTAGTCAAGGTCCAAGTACCCTCTCCCAAGGTGCACCAGAAAATAACTAATGCAAAAACGTTTTATTTTTCACGTGCAACCTCCTATCAAAACCAGCTACCTCCCGGTCCATCCTGATTTATAAGTTGATTATCAAACCGTTAAACCTCTCTCCCGATTTAGTATAATAGTCTAAAATCTTTCTATCTATGGCCAGTAAATAGAAAGCATTAAGATCACAGGAAATAAAATAGAACATCAACATAGATTAATTAAGAACTTGAATGGAATGCTCTAGTATATCACTCAGGAATTTAAGTTCAAAATTCAAAGGTTCACACACTTGAAATTATATTCTATAATAGAGAATTTAGCTTGACATAATGTAAACAATAGAGAAACAAGGGTTATAAACAATGAAAATCGTACTATAGAGAGACTTGGATCTCTTCATTTGCTCCTTGCTCCAACCCTTTAGCTAAACCTCCTTGATCTCAAGAACTTTAGAGAATAATGATGGAAATATGTACAATGGATGCTAAGTGATCTAGAGAATGGATATTCAAACCCTTAGAACACTTCTCTATTTACAGCTGAGGTTCCCAACTGCTCAACTGCTTGTAAGATGCCTTTTTCAGTCACATTACCACAGTAGTTGTTCATGGTAATTCAGGCAAAACACAGATCCACAAATTAGGGGACATATCAAATCATGTCATATTCTGCACTAATGCGGTCAGTTACCGTAGTAATATTACTGTTCTTCAATAATTGCCACCCGCTACCATGGTAGGCGATAGTAGTAATGCATTTACCCCGAATTTGGTCTTCTGGTTACCTCGGTAATGCATTTTTCCATAATTTGGTCCTCTGGTTACCTTGATAGGTTACCTCCGTAATGCATTTGTGTTCACATTTGGTCCTCTAGTTACCTCGATAATGAATTCCTACTTCACATTATCTCAATCTATTACTACGGTAATGTACTGGAGCAGTGTTTTTCTAGGCTCATTCTTCATTTTTTGCATTGGTTACTGCAGTATTGAGTTTCCCTACCATGGTAATAAACTGAATTACGCAATTTTGGGTCATTTCTCATCATCAATCCTTAATATACCTATAATTACTCGTCCTAAACCTACATATATGCTTAAGAACCTTTCTTCGGCATTAACTCACAAATCTAAACACGCAAAATCACATTAAAACTCTTCCAATTATGCAAATGATATGAAAAATATGTCTATTGATGCTTAAATGCAAATATGTCTTAATTCCTAATCAAACCGTGCAAAATGCATGGGATATAGATAGTATGTTATACCACTAATATATGTCATAAAGAGCTTTATAAGGAGCCATCTTTATACTTGCATGATAAATGTTGTTATAAGTGAATTCTGTCAAATGTAGATGCTTGCTCTGGTTGCCCTTAAAATCAAGGATGCATGATCTCAACATATCTTCTAGTGACCAAATGACTTTCTCTAACTATTCACTTTTCTGTGGACGGCAGGTTGTGCGCGTAGTGAATCTAGCACCCAACTCTTTTTGTAAACTATGCCAGAATTGTGATGTGAATCGAGAGTCCCTATCTGACACAATTGTCTTGCGCACACCATGAAGTGTTACTATTTCTTTCACATAGAGTTTTCCCAGCTTACTAACTTGATTTGTGGATGTATGGGCAAGAAATGAGCCACCTTAGTAAGACGATCCACAATCACCCATAGAGTATCCTTTCCTTTGTTATTCTTAGGTAAACTGCTAACAAAGTCCATTGCGATGTTATCCCATTTCCATTCTAGAATAGGAAGAGGTTGTAACAATCTAGTAGGATTCCTATGTTTTGCTTTCACCTACTGACAGATGTAATACCCCAAGAGTTTGTGAAGTTTCAAAAAAGGGGAATTTTATGAAAATTCTCACAACTACCGCAATAGCCATTCCGGTATCGCGATAGTACATCAAATGTGCAAAATGAGATTTTCTGCGTGGCTACCACAATACTATGATTAAAAACATGAAATTTGAGCACAGACGTGGTACCACGGTTCTAGGTTGCAATACCGCGATACCACGATTGAAAAGCCGAGTATATGTAGTCATCTTGCACGTGGAAACCCTAATTATCAGCCATTTGATTTAACAATTGCACAAGTTCGTCCCAAAAACTCTACCTAGAAGCTACAGATCGACCCTTCTTTTTCCCAATGTGTTCTATAGTATTCCTAATCCATTTCAACCCTTCCAAACCAGTCTCTCAAGCAAAGAACGAAGGAGAATTGCATTTTGGTGAAGAGTTTGGCTGCTGGAATTGAACGAATAGATTACATACAAGGTAAGGCATTCGTTTCACATAGTATAATATGTTTTCATCATTGTCTAGCATTTTCTAAGGAGATGCATGCTCCCTTGATTTAACAACTAGTTGGAAGTGTTTGAAACAATCTTTTGAAGGGAACGAAAGAACCAACATTTGGAATCAAGGTATAATACATTTATTCGGTATAATGCTTGTATTAAGCCTAGTATTAGTGTATTGAATCATTGTGAATGAGAGGACAAGAAGGAAACTTGCACGAATGTGTAGTTTCTGGAAGATCATGTGACTACCGCGATTACTGTAGTAATATACTGTTCACATAAAATCCTTTCTGGTTACTGCGGTAACTGACCGCAATGATGCATATTCACAAATCCTGGCTACCACGATAATGCGTCAAGACCTACATGTTGTGTGTACACTCATGCTATGGAACGACCACCGTATTTTCCCTTCTACTAGGATGGTTAGAGATGGAAATACCTGACATTCAACCAATTTTGACCTATTACACAAATCACGTGGTAAAATTTCTAGAAGGTAGGTAGACCTTGACTTTATACTATTAGGAGTATAACAAATACTGAAAGAATGAATTGTGAATCTTAGGTTGAGGATTCCAAACCATCAAGGCAAGAGTAAGAACAAGCGAAGCGAAGTAATAGGTGAAAGTGATTACCTTGCTTCCTAGTATTATTTGAATTTTTACGTTGAACATTCAAGTATTTACATTGCTTTGAATGGCTAAAAGCATGCTAGAGTGTGTGTTTAAATGATAAATTGATGCCATGATTCCATATGTTTACATGAATGTCGAATAGTATGATCGATTTATCTGTGCTACATGATTACATGTTTTCTTATAACATGAGATATGGATGACTTTATCCTAGATATCATGAGATAATTAACATATCTGATTTACGTGTATATGTGGTGTATGTTCTATGTTGGAATTATATACATGCATGATATAATGAAACGTGTGCTTGTGTAATTTTGAAAACATTAAGTTAAGATTTGAACCACTTACCATCACAATGGTCCATGGGGAATCACTGTGAGTGTTCTCACAATTGGAACACTGGGCTTATCCCCTATTCCCGATGAGAAAACTATGGGTACGTCCCAAATTGATTGGTGATGGGTGTGAGTCCCTAGATTCCATTGGGATTTGGCAAATATTACACTTTCCCTCTCTCTTGTTTATTTGATGATGATGATGATGATGATGATAAGAGAACATCAGGGTTAAACCTCTCGGTCATACTAACAACTGCAAAACAAATCAATACTTGAAACACCTAATGTATGAAAAGTGATTGTATGCTTTGTATTTGACTTAAATAATGCTATAGATGTACTGTATATGATTTACTAAGCTCTCGAGTTCATCCCACCTTCCCATCAAGTGACATTTGAGGCAATGCTCGCTAACCAATCTCTCTAGGATATTTTCTAGCTACTCTACAAGCCTCACTGTGGAGGTTATTTTATAACATCTTCTTTTGATTAGTATGACAAACTGGGTTTATGGTATGTTCGATTGATTTAGATGTTGAGTTTTTACTTGTGAGTTAGTTTTCAGCCACATAAGCAATGTTTTAAAAAATTCTATTTGGGATTTTATTTTAGACATTGTCAAGTTAAAGTTTGAGTTTGATAATTAAATTATTTAGTTATCTCTTTACTTTTACATAAGATATGTTTTGTATGTCCAAGAAATTGACAAATGTTTCATATGAGTTTGGTGTGTCCAAAAGGTGTTTAAAATGAGTTGAATGTGAGAAAAGTAACATCCTAGTTCTCGGCGGTCAACACGTATACAGTATTTAATGTAGAACAGGCGTGCTTCTCTGCACGTGACTCTGATGTGACAAAAATGAAAGGACTAAGAATTGGGGTATTACAACAGGTTAGACACTTTGAGACGTACTTAGCTATATCTCTTTTCATACCTTGCAAGTAGTAAGTTTTCTGGAGGTTCTAATATATCTTGTCACCACTTGGATGCATTGTATATTGGGTCTTATGTGCTTCATCCAGATAGTCTTCTTACTTTGTCCACTTTGAGGCATACAAACTATAATAATCTATAAATTTTTATTACATGTGGACATGACATGTGCGTGTATATACTTATGTATTAGACACATATATGTGTATGTCTATGCCAACTATATATATATATTCAACTTTTTTTATAAATTTTATTTCCTTTTCTATGTGACATCATGTATACTTATACGTATATATATATATATATATATATATTTCAAATTTCTTTATAAATTTTATTTCCTTTTCCATGTGACATCATGTATATATATATATATATATATTTCTTTATAAATTTTATTGCCTTTTCCATGTGACATCATGTATATATATAAGTAGGTATTGGTTCTCTATAAATAATCATAAATAAGATGAATGAAAAGAAAAGAAAATAATAATAATAATTAAAGAGGAGAATGAAGATGAGACTGGGTGGGACTTATTGGAAAAGAAGAGAGAAAAACCAAAAGAGGATGTCGTACATGGTGGTCGGAGGAAAAATGAAAATAAAAGAAAGGAGTGATATGCAGGATGAAAGTTGATTAGTTAAGTGACAAACTAAATCTCATTGGCAAATGTATATATATATATCATGGTATGTGGCAATGGAAACAAATCTTCTCTCTCATTTGGTTTCATTTCGTCATTTCCAGAAACCCAACCAGAAAAATAATTGGAAAGCCTATTTCTTTTATTTTCTGTTATAAAAATATTTTATATAAGTAGAAAATTAATCTTTAAGGTTATTTAAAATATTTGAGTTAATGTGCATCAATATCTAGGGTCTAATGCATGTATAGAACTAAATATGAGAAGTAAATATGCTAGAAATTATTTATAAAATGATCATAAATGAATTGAATTTGATTGGTGCATATGGAATGATTTGATGATAGGATAATTTTAATGGATTGAAGTATAAATTTTAGAGTGGATATTAGAAACTGATTGGACAGTAATTTTGGTGAATAATATTTACTTTTAGTACTATGTGAGACATTGATATTATATCAAAACTTCTTATTTTTGTTAAATAAGAATTGATGCAAATGAAGATATATATTAAATGAAATGATGGATTATATTACTAGATCTACAGTAAATTATGATGAGACTAGTTATCATACTAGAAAGTAAGACACGTGCTAAACGGAATAAGTTGTTACTATTCTATGAATATTATTTGATCTTGGTTATTTATATGATATTGTACATATAAAAATATTTTCAATGTAAACATGTTATCTATATGAACGTATGTTGCGTTTGGTTTGGATTTCATAAAATTGTAATTATATACCTATAACAATGCCTTCTGCTGAAACTACATGGCCAAGGAACTTGACCATCTTTATCCAAACTCGCACTTATTGAATTTGGCATATATTGATTCCTTCTAAGTGTCTCCAATACAATCTTTAAATGTTCTACATGCTCTGCTTATGAATTGGAGTATATCAATACATCATCTACAAACACCACTACAAACTAATCAAGATATTGTCTAAATATTTTGTTCATCAAATCCATGAATGTCATTGGTGCATTGGTTAAACCAAATGGCATCATTGTGAACTCTAAGTGCCCATACCAGGTTCTAAAGGTTGTCTTGTATATGTTTGACTCTTGAATTCTCAGTTGATGTTATCCTGACCTAAGAGCAATTTTGGATAAATGAGTGGCTCCCCTAAATTGATCAAATAAGTCATCTATCATTGGCAAGTGATACTTATTCTTTACTATCGCCTGATTTAACAACATACTGAGGCTTCCCATGGTGATTCTCTTAGTCTAATGAATCCTTTTTCTTGGAGCTTGTCCGGTTGAGTCTTCAACTCTATCAACTTGACTAATGTCATTCTATAGAGAGGATTGGCTATGGGATCAGTTCCAAGGGTGAATTTAAATCTTGAACTCCACTTTTCTATTTACTAATAGTCCTAGTGGTTCATATAAAAATACATCTTTATAATCTCGAACCACTGCTATGTTCTCGATTTCCTTTTGTTCTTCAGTGACCTCCTCTACTAATTTCTTGAAATCTTCTTCCTACTTTATGCAGTTCAACATTGCTACCATCGAACTTTTAGGTAACCTCTACATATCACCATTAACTCTAAAAGTATTTCCTCAAAGCAATGTTATTGTTACCCTCCTTTTTGGACATTCAATCTATGCCCTATACTGGGTTAACCACTTAATTCCCAATATTACGTCATATCCAGATGATGGAAGCACACAGAGATTGGCTAAAATCAGCTTATCTCCAAATTTAAGGTCACAATTACATATTCTTTTTAAGGTAACCGTAATCCCTATGGGTGTGGATGCATTCAATCACATGCACGGTATTTGTTACTAGTTGTAACCTATCCACTAATTGTTCAGCAACAAAAGATTGGGTAGTCTCTGAATCAAACAAAAGTTTCACAGCAATATTAAATAATAGGAATGTACCTTTCATTGCAGCGACTTGATCAAGTTGAACATCTTCAACAACAAAAACTTTGGCCTCATTTTATCCACAGCCCTAGCTTTGATTATGGTTTTGCCCCTGGTTATTATTCTATTGGGGTTGCTGCTACTACCTAATTTGAGGACGACCATTTTGTCCTCTTCCCTAATTATATTGTTGTTGTTGCTAAGAAGTTTGAGCTTTGGTAGGACAAAACATTGCCACATGTCCTTGCCGGTTATGATGGAAACATAACCCCTATCGTTTGAACTGCTCCATCTATGTTTCTTTAGCACGGTTAGGTCATGTCAGGGGATACTACTATACTTGTTGCAGAGGTCGCCAGGTTTGAGGTTCCTGGTAAGCATCATTCTAATATGCATTATGTCATTTGTTCCCCTTTCCTACTACCTAATCATTTTGTGGCCTCTTATGTCAATTTCATAGTGACTAGTCAAAGTTAATGTCCTTCTTGATTAATTGAGCTCTAACTACTATCCCCTTGAATATAGTTAGCCTCAAAGAAATAATTAGCTTCCTGATTTTCACCTGTAGTCCTTCCGCAAATTTATCAACCTTGGCCTGCTCATCCCTGTCCAACTCAGGTGCAAATCTTGATATTTCACCAAACTTCCTCTCGTACTCAATCACCTTCATATTCCTTTGCGTTAGTCGCACAAACTCTAATTGAAGCTATTTGGAAATGGTTATGGAGAAGAAATTACCATAAAATAACTTCTTGAAGTGCTACCATCTCATAGTAGAAATGTCAGTCTCTAAATCATTCATGATCATCTCCCACCAGTAATAAGTAGGTCCAACGAACTGATGCACTGCCAAAGCTACTCATCTAGGGCCAGTTGCCCCAAAGTATTAAGATGCTTAGTCACCTCAAAAAATCACACATCTGTTGCCATGCGATCATCTTTCTCATTAAAAGTGCTTGGTCACAGCTTTTGAAACACTACTAGCAAATTCTTCTGCTTGTTGTTATTAGCAATTGTTTAGTTCAGTACAACTACATCATTTGGCAATAGGGCTCGATCAGCCTGAGGCTGGGTTGTGGCTCTACTAGAAGTGGATTCCATGTTTGAGTTAGAGCCCTCATGAATTGCTCTACTACCTGTGGGATGATCTCTGCCATCATCTCTAGCTATAAAATTGCTCCAATAGGAGTTACTGCCACAAGTGCCCTCTATTACCTTTGACCAAATTCATCAGTGTTCTCATCCCTTGTCGCATTTCCTCTAGTTCTTACCATTATCTACAAGTGCAAAGTGATTTTAGTATCCAGTAACTTAGTGCGATACCATCACAAAAAATTTCCAATATACTCGGAGAATCACAATCTCATTTCAAATCAAATTTCTTGGTGTACACAAAATTGTTTCTCTTAACCTGGGGATACAAAATGTTTTTCCAAACTTGTGATAATCATGGTATGAAAATTAGCCAACGTTCGTCAAAATTAGCCGAATTAATTAAGTAATTTTGACAATTAAAATGAAGTTCACCTGTAATTATAATAAAATTACAAATTTTTGTCAAAATCTTCGAAAAATCAGCAAAGTTCACTTAAAATCGAAGTTTTGAAGATTTTTGTAAAAAAATATTGTATTAAAGTCATGAAAAAGTGCATTTTTAATGAAAAAATTTATGTGGTGCACAAAGTTTCTTCTGTATGATTATAGAGATTGTATAAAAAAGTCATTCTCTATAAATGAAAAAAAATTTAAGGCGATATATGTATAATTGACAAGTGGCTATCCAAGAGAAAGAAAAACAAGTTGTAACTTGAAGAAGAGATGATAGAGAGAAGAGACGTAAGAGAAAAATAAGTTAAAAGCCCAAGAGGAAAAACATTGAGAAAAGAAAAAGGAAAACTAGGGTTTATATTTGCAAGACTATTAGGGTTTGACAATAAATTTTTCTTTGTTTCTTTCTTTTTTCTAATAATAATTTTAGGTTAACACGTGTAATGAGCACAAAACATTGTTAATGTTAAAATATATGTTCGGAACCATATGTATACTTTTATATGTAAAATGTATTTATTATATTTATTTTTAGTATTTTTAATAGAAAGGGTTCATATTTTAGCATTTACATAGTATATTTTTGAATTTTTCTAAGTTGATAAATTTTTACAAAAATTTTTTCAAATTTTTCGAACTCTTCGAATTAATTCTAATTTTCAAAGGTCAAAATTTGGGGCGAAGTTGAATTTTTGTTCCTTGGTAATAATAGCTATCTCCCCTATGTCTATTGTTATATCAATTGTCTCATGCTTGCATCTCGTTCGACCTATCATAATGCTAGATTCATGTTTCAAGGTTCTCAATTTGTTCAGTGGCCTATTAGTTTATTCTTATATGTTCTGTTTGAGGATTTTAAAAGTCTTCTAATGTTTTTGGTACAGGGTTTTGATTCAATGCCACAATACATGTGATATACTATCACACATATTCAGATAATTCAAATAAATACAACATGCATACATTCAATCATATAATCATACAATTTCATGCTAACATTGAAAAATTCCCAAGCTTCAATCCATGCCTCAAAGTTCAAGCGTCTTATTCCACTCTTGCTTGGCAACATAGGCTTTCACTTAAAAATCTCACTACGCTCAAACAATTTTGCAAATATCTCAACAACTAAGACCTTCCAAGCCCCACTACACTCAACCATCCCATACCAACTAAATATAGCGAAACAAGATTTTCTAAAGTCACTGACCATTCAACAAACATGGCCAATCAATTTTTGAGTCCAGGATTCTTCCATACCTCCAAATTTCTATGCATCTCATACCACAATCTCATGCCCTAACTAAATAAGTGCTTCGTTTACACATGTTTTTAGTCTCTAACCTATGTCCTAAAAGTTTGGATTCATGATCCACTATATCATCCGTGGCAACACCTAAGTCTCTACCTATGGTCTTTTCCTAGACCTAGGGTCTCAATACTTGTCTAAAAGGTTCCTACATTGAACTAACAACCTTCATCAATTTTCAATAATAGCTTTGGTACTAAAGTAAACACTTTACCTAGTATATCTATTGGCCAATCTTTGATTGTAATACCTCAAAGAATTTAGAAATTTTCTCACAAAAAAAGAAGAAATGGGAAAAAATAAGCGTGCATGGATACTGCAGTATTGGCTGCAAGCACCAAGGTGCAGCGATTAAAAACACAAAATTTTTTACATCGACATGGTACCACGGTACCAAAACGTGATACCACAGTACTGCGATTAGGAAACCCAAAATTTTTGGGAACAGACGTGATACTACAATCCCGTGATGCGTTATTGTGATTTAAAATAGTCTCAATACTACGATACTAGGATCAGATACTATGATACTACGATTGAAAATCAAAAATGAAAGTTCTAGAGCGCTAGGTCATCTATATATGTGTAGACATCTCGCATAGAAAACCCTAAACGCATCATTCAGCAGTACAACAAATCCTAGATGGTTACTGTCAATTTTACTTCTTCCCCACGCATGTTCTGAATCGGATTCACCAAGTCCCAATCCTCTTCTAACTATCCTAAGAACGTTGATATGAGGAAAGTTGTGGGAACAGTGAAGGCTTCAAATAGTTACATCATTACAAGCAATTATAGAGGCATGAAGCTAGTTTTCTACGTAAAGCAATGTTTACAAATCCCTATCTTCGCAATGTTTGAGGTTTCATGCATATTTTCCACTTCTAACATACCCTAAACACGTTTATAATGTTCTGGCATGACGAACGTGTAGCTAACAAAAGAGGAACTATTAACTACAAGGTATAAAATTGTTCTATCCTATGTGATATTTGTTTTACATAACATAGAGCTAAGTATAGCATTATTGTGCGTGAAAGAAAACAAAAGACGCACGAAGTAAGAATGGTCTCATGTTATCGCGGTAACATTAGAAGTACCATGGTAATGCAATGAGCCCTTTGTTGTCGAGTCTCATACACTCACGAGCAACCAATTTGCTTATGACAAACCATATAGATTAGAGAATTATTATCCTATAGTTTAAAAATATCATGAATGTTCGTACTAATGAGAATTGTGATATCAAACCAGCAAGGTTGAGAGTTCAAAACGTCGAAGCAAGGATTAGAACAAGCGGAGCACAGAAACAGGTGGAGATGACTATCAACTCTCTCTAATATTATTTTAGTCTCAAATGTAATACATGATTGATTGTTTATTGTCTTGACATTGTCTAAAAGCATGTTAGGAATGCGATGGTCCTTGTTTGTTTAAATTTTTGGTTCATTATACATTGTTACTATGACATGTGATTTACGTATTTTCATTCGAGAATATGCCATCTATGTTATTTAATGAATAACATGATTTATGTGACTTGGTGCGTGAGTAATAATTTATCAACATGTTTTTATGAATACATGTGTTGTAATGAGGAGATAAATTGTGTATGCTAGTGGTCATTAAATAAAGACAATTAAGAATCTAACCACATACCAAAGTGGTGGTACCGATACTATGACAGTAGTCTAGTATCACCGTGGGTATTTTTCCACCCTAGGCGAGTGAGGCGAGTGTCTATGCTACTATGGCAATAGTTGAAAAGGGGTTGAGGATCGAGTAAGATCTCACTCCTAAGGTTGTGTCATGATGAGAAATTGACCTTCGGGCCATACTTTCGAGAGTTTGGACACAGGAAAACACCGAGGAGATTTTTTTTGGTCTTAACAACAACATAAACAATTGAAGTGATTGGAACACTTAATGATTTATAAGTGTTTGCATGTGTTACGTTTCTGACTTTGATAATGTTTGAGATGTGTTGTATATGATCCACTGGGATCTTGAGCTCACCCCACTAATCTATTTTTTGGGGAATTACTGAAGATACTTGCTCACAGGCAAGTAATTGGTGACCATTGGAGTAGTTTGATACAATCGACTGTTAAAGTTGTATAGGAGTAGAAGTTTATTAATTATTTACAGTTGTAGCGCATGGGACCCACATTTAAATCATGTTTGATTGATTTATTTATCAACTTCGGGCATGGGGCCAAGTATTTGGTTATTGAGTTATTTGGATTTAGGCCATGGGGCCAATGGTTCATTACTGATGAGTTTTGTTTAATTATCACATCATTTATATGTTCTAGTCATGCATATTATTATTTGTTATGTTTTTGCACTTTGATGTTTTAGTTGGGATGGTTGTGATTAATGAGAAAGAAAGAATATAAGTAATGTCCCTGAATATTGAAAGCGGGAGTAATTGCATGCTTGATTTGATTCCGTCTCGAGGTGAGAGACAAAGATGCCCAGTCAGCAATGTTGGTGACATGATTTGGGGGATAGGGTGTTACACTGATACCACTTTTGGTATCAAAGTAAACATTTTGCCTAGTAAAATACTACCTATGCTTTGATACGACCATTGCTATTAAAGTAAACATTTAGCCCAGTAAACTACTGCGCAGGCTCTAATATCACCTTTGTAACACTCCGCGTCCCAGTGGTCCATCCCAGATATCACAATTAATAGTTTTTCCTCACACAATAACAAATAACATGACAAGTTAAATATGTGAAACATGCAACATCAAGACCATTCAAGAGACGGGATATCACTAACTCTTTGTTTATCTATGTCACAACTCCATGTGATTTCTTGGTCATAACAACTCACATAGATTTTGAATTCTCATAAAACACTTTGAAGCCTTTGTATAAAATAAACTTGATAAAGTACCACAATCTAAAATATACTTCAATATTAAAATTCAAGAGGTATAATGACCTATAAGGTCAACATGCCCTAACTAAAATAATATTAAGGTACTTGAAAAGTAAAATCTAAATAAACAACAAAAAAAAACTTTCACTAGCCACGCAAGCTTCTGATTATTGGTTTCCTGAAAAGTTAGAAAGGAATGAGTGAGCTCAACCAGCCCAGTGGATCATTCCAAATAATTAAATCACTATTTCAATCAAACAAAGCACACATGCCAAACACTTTCATGGATTATGTGATTCAACCAATGGATTATTTAACAATTGATGTTAAAACCGAAAGAACTCCTCTTCAATGTTCCACATTTGGGGAGTGAGGTCAATCCATATGCTCAAACCCATCTCATCTATGAAGTGGGGTCAATCTAGACTCCCTATTCATCAATCTGGGAAGTGGGATCAATCTAGACTCCCAATTTTAAATTCATAGAACAATCAATCAAATAATCAACAAGCTGGTTCTAGCTTCCTAATTTCCACTCGCAATCCTTCCACAAATTTATCAGCCTTTTAAACACCTCAGCCCTATAATCTGGTCACTGCGCTACTAACTGAGCACTTGTCTCTCAATTCAAGACAAAATCACAATATAATGAGTAGTT
This sequence comes from Tinospora cordifolia, assembly GCA_030144865.1. NCBI lineage: Eukaryota > Viridiplantae > Streptophyta > Magnoliopsida > Ranunculales > Menispermaceae > Tinospora > Tinospora cordifolia. The sequence goes on from JAJIYU010001905.1 coordinate 26,866, forward strand.
ATGCTTGCTATCATGCGGTCGCTCTCGCCTCACCGCTTGATAATTGGGATATTACTTACTTTCTTTCTCACACACCATCCCAAAAATAACATATACGTATCAGAGAGTGGAAATATAACAATTTACAACATGCATGATTAGATCATAAGGATGATTGTAATAACTAGGCAATATCATGAATTAATCCCATGAACAATAAGAGCCTGGCCTCATGCCCTACAAACTGAAATGGTAAAGGAAGTCCTACTCCTATACTTCTTCAATAGATAGGTATGTCAAACTACAAAATTATCTTCTCGCACTTGTCAGCACACAAGTGTGTTCAATGATTTCCTGCAAAAGGAATTAGTGGGGTGAGCTCAAGAGCCCAATGGACCATATACAACACATCTCAAAGATTATTAAAGTCACAAACATAAAACATACAAATAAATCATTAAGTGTTTCAAACACTTCAATTATTTTGGTTGACATTAAGACCAAAAGGGATCTCCTCAGTATTTCCTTGTGTTTGAACTCTTGGAAGTAATGCCCGAAGGCCAATTCCTCATCATAACACAATCTTAGAAGTGAGGTCTCACTTGATCATCTGTTTCATCTTATTACTGCCACAGTAGCATCGACACCCGCCTAGGGTGGAGAAATACCCACGATGATACCAGACTACTGCCACAATATTGTATCACCACCCCGGTAAGTGGTTAGACTCTTAATCATCTTCAGTTAGTGACCAGTAGCATGCACATTAATATCATTATCATAGCTCATGCATACATAAATCGTGTTGATAAGTTATCTTGGATCAAGTCACATGGAATCATGCTATTCAACAAAAAACATTAATGGCAAATTCATGAGACAGTATTGGATAACAGGAATCACATAACATGTTGTCATAGTATTCTAGGCAGGCAATCATACAACAAAGTATCATTACATTCCTAGCATGCTTCTAAGATCATAAAACAGTAAGCACACAATCATGTATATATTTGAGACTAAAATAATATTAGAAAAAGTGGGTAGTCATATCCACCCTAATTTCTATAGCTTCTACTTCTTCAGAAATTGTTTGTGCACAAGTTTTTAACCTACAGATGATCACATTGTTTATTCGTATACTAGGAATGACCATATATATACATACTTATTTATAAATATTGACTCCATGATGATTTGAAAGACTTTGCATTGACTTGAAAGTCTTCAAAAGACTTTGCATTAACTTGAAAGACTTCAAAATGACTTCCAATGACTTAAAAGACTTCACAATTACTAGAAGACTTCATTGACTTCTCAATAACTCCTTATTGACTCCCCAATGACTCACCATCGACTTTGCAATGACTTCGTATTGACTCTGCAATGACTCCGCATTGGCTCCGCATTGGCTTCGCAATGACTCCGCATTAACTCTGCAATGACTTTGCATTGACTCCACAATGACTCCACATTGACTCCGCATTTACTCTGCATTGACTCCGCAATGACTCTGCGTTGACTCCGCATTGACTCTGTATTAACTTTGTAGATAAGCATACTGACTTCATAAATGACTCAACATTGACTCTGTATTTCTCTCTGTTTGACTCCATTATAACTTCATAATTGACTTTGTAATAACTTGTAAATGAGCATGTTGACTTCGTATTGACTCCACGTTGACTTCATATTTATTTGATATTTCTTTCATGATTGACTCCATAATGACTTCACATTGTCACATGTGTCTAGTCTTTGGTAAAATGACAATATTTGCCCTCAGGTAGCAAAATTATTGTTTTGCCCCTATTTTGTCCAAATAACTTTCTGTACTTAAAATTATTCAATGTTTCATACAGTGTTGTTCTACAGTTCAATTTTGTATAAATTGACTATTTTACCCCTGGGTGGCCAAATTACCATTTCACCCATGGGGTGTTTAATGTGATTAGCACTTATATGGACTCATTTATGATCTTGCATATTCTTACTCTTAAAAGATCGAGAATTTATCAGGGTATTAAAGCCTTGGCCTACTCATCCCTGACCAAATCAGGTGCAAATTTCCACATCTCACTAAACTTCCTCTCATACTCAGTTATCATATGTTCCTTTGTTTTTGTCCCACAAACTCTAATTGAAGTTGTCTAGTAATGGCCATGGAGAAGAAATTACCATAAAATAACTTATTGAAGTGTTCCCATGTCATATTTGAAATGTTAGTCTCTGGATCATTCATGATCATTTCCCACCACTGATAGGTAGGTCCAACGATCTGACGCACTACCAAAGCTACTTGTCTAGGGCAAGTTGCCCCCAAAGCATTAAGATGCTTAGCCACCTCAAAAAATCATACATCTGTTGCCATATGATCATCTTTCCCATTAAAAGTGCTCGGTCACAACTTTTGAAACTCTATTAGCAAATTCCTCTACTCTGTCATCAGTAATTGTTTAGTCTGGTACTACTAGATCATTTGGAAATGGGGCCCGATGAGCCTGAGGCTGGGGTTGTGGCTGTATTGGAAGCAGATTCTGTGTCTAAGGTAGAGCCCTCATAACTTGCTCTATTACCTGCTGGATGATCTCTGCCATCATTTTTGGCGATAAAATTGCTCCAACTAGAGCTGTTGTCATAGGTGCCCTCTGTTCCTTTTGACCTTATTCATTATTGTTCTCATTCCTTATCGCATTTCCTCTAATTCTTGCCATTATCTACAAGTCAAAAGTGATTTTAGTATGTAGTAACTTAGTGCGATACCATCAAGAAAAATTTCCAATATACTCAAAGAATTATAATCTCATTTCAAATCAATTTTCTTGGTGTACACAAAATTGTTTCTCTTAACCTATGGATACAAAATGCATTTCCAGACTTGTGATAATAGATATCTCCCCTATGTCTATTATTATATCAATTGTCTCATGTTTGCATCTCGTTCAAGCTATCATCATACTAGATTCATGTTTCTAGGTTCTCAATTTGTTCAGTGGCCTATCAGTTTATTCTGCTGTGTTCTTTTTGAGGATTTTCAAAGTCGTAAAATGTTTTTGGGTACAAGGTTTTAGTTCAGTGACCACAATGCAAGTGTATACTATCATACATATTCATAGAATTTAAATAAATACAACATGCATGCACTCAATCATATAATCGTACAATGTCACAGTAGCATTGAGAAATCCCCAAGCTTCCATCTATGCCTTCGAGTTCAAGTGTCTTATACCACTCTTGCTCAGCGACATAGGCTTCCTCTTAGAAATCTTACTACACTCAAATAATTATGTGAATGTCTCGACAACTAAGCCCTCCCAAGCCCCACTACACTCAACTTTCCCATACCAACTAAGTATAGAGAACCAAGTTCTTCCCAAGTTACTAACCATTCACCAAACATGGCCCGTCAATCTCCGACTCTAGGACTCCTCCATAACTTAAAATTTCTATGCATCCCATACCATGATCTCATGTCCTGACCAAATAAGTGTTTTGTTTACACAAATTTTCAGTTTCTAACCTATGTCCTAAAAGTTTGTGCAAGGGCTGAAAACACTAATGAGTCTGGTTAAAGGGATCAAAGGGCACATGTGATAGCAGTAGCTCCCGTTGGAGCAATTGTATCATCAGAGATGTTGGCAGAGATCACTCAATAGGTGGTCAAGTAGGTCATAAGGATTCTACCTTAGGCACAAAATCTGTCTCCAATTCAGCCATAGCCTCGAGCTCAGGCTCATCAAGCCCCATTACCGAATCGTCCAATAGTATCAAACCGAATTGTTGCTAAGGACAAAGAACATACGAACTTATTGATTGAGTTCCAGAAGCTGCATCCGAGTACCTTCAATAGAAAGTCGGATCATATAGCAGCTAACATATGGTTTTCAAAAATGAATAAGAATTTCATTACTTTAGGGATAGTTGTTACCTCAAAAAAAAAAGAGTAGTTGTGACCTTAGATAAGCTGATTTTAGTCGATTTCTATGTACTCCCATTTTATGAGTATGATGTAATATTAGAGATGGATTGGTTAACCTAGTATCGAACACAAATAGATTGTCCAAAGATGAATGTAATAATAACATTACCTTCAAGAGATACCTTTAGGATCAAATGTGATATGCAAAGACTACCTATAAGCTTGATAATATCAATGTTGAATAACATTAAGCAAGAAGAGAATTTTAGGAATTCTTAGAAGAAGGCACTAAATAACATAAGGAAATCTAGAACTTAGGGGTAGTTTAAGATTATGAGGATATATTTTCAGATGATTTACCAAGACTACTACTAAATAGAGAAAAAGAATTTAAGATTGAAGTTCACCTTGGAACTGATCCCATAGTCGTTCCTCCCTACAGAATGGCACCAATAGTGCTAATGGAGTTAGAGACTCAACTAGATGAGCTCTGAAAGAAAGAATTCATAAGACCAAGTAAATCGCCATGGGGAGCTCTGGTGCTATTTGTGAAAAAAAAAAAAGATGGATCCATAAGACTGTGTTGACTATCAAAAGCTGAATGGGCAACTGTAAAGACCAAGTATCCCTTACCGAGGATAGATGACCTATTCGATCAATTGAGGGGAACCACTCATTTCTTAAAGATCAATCTTAGCTCAAGATACCATCAACTAAGAATTCAAGAGTTAGATATACACAAGACAACCTTTAGGACCCAATATAGTCAATTCAAGTTTATGATGATGCCCTTTGATTTGACCAATGCACCATCAACATTCATGGATTTAATGAACCGAGTGTTTAGGCCATACCTTGACCAGTTTGTGGTTGTATTTGTGAATGACATCCTAATTTACTCTAAGTCAAACGTTGAACAGAACACTTGAAGATTGTGTCAGAGACACTTGAAAGAAACCAGTTGTATGTCAAGTTCAGCAAGTGTGAATTATAGATGAAGACGGTCAAGTTCCTTAGTCATGTAGTATTAGCAGAAGGCATCTATGTAGATCTTGAGAAAGTGGAAGTTGTCATGGACTGGAAACACCCCACATTGGTTATAGAGATAAGAAGTTTCTTAGGCCTACTAAATATTACTGAAGATTCATCCAAAGCTTTTCAAAGTTAGCCGAACTTATGACCAATCTTACTAAAGGAGTCAAGTTCATGTGGGATGAGAAGTGTGAGCAATCATTCCAAGAATTGAAGAGAAGATTGACTACAACCCCCATCTTAATCACTATAATACCCGAAGATTTGTATGAAATTCGTTAAATAAAATTAAATTAAATATTTCAATTTTGAGAAGTTTATGACATTTTTTAATATAAATGATGTATATTCTAAGGTACAAAATAAAGTAGGTAAAATGAAATTAATTGAAATTTTTTGGTGTAGCCTTAAGGTATCCAAAAAAATGAATAATATAAAGAAATAGAAATACATATAAATAAATACATATAAGTATGCATTAAATATCTATTTATATATATAATAAGGTGTTATAAATATTATATATTATATTATATGGGGGTAAATATAATATATATATATATATAATCTATTAATAGACATGTATATTAATTAATAAAGATACATACTTTCTATGTCTATTAATATACATGTCTATTAATAGATTATATATATATAACCATATGTATTAATTATGTATATATATGGTAAGCACAAAACACATAAAATTTTAAAAAAAATTAAAAAAATATATGGGGCCACATTCATGAATTCGTGAAATCACAAATTCACGCGCCCTGCAAGCGGCGCGCACAGTGCGCCTATTTAAAAATATTACAACAAAAAGGGGAAAAAAAGTACGAAAAACCAAAAAAATACAAAAAATACCAAAAAAATCGCAAAAAAATACAAAAAAAACCCTAATATCAAACCCTAAACCTCTAGCCGCCCCAATCAAGTAAAAAAAAGAAAGTTTTCTACATTAGGAAAGCAAAATATTATAAAAGTAACCCTCAAAGACTCTATATAAATCTCCCCACACCCCACTCATTTCATTCATCCCAGCAAGAATAGAATAGAGTTCTTTCTTGCTCTCTCTGCCTCCTTCTTAGCATCTTTAGTTCCTTTTCTTTTTCTTGAGCTGTTTTAAACAGCCTACGAAGTAGTAGCAACGAAATGCCACACAGATCTTGGCGAAAAGATCTGAAAGGAATTTAGGAAGTCATCTCGAGGTGAAATGTTTTTCATCTTTTAATTTATTATTTTGATTCAAATAATGTTTGCTTGTGTGGTTAGTTTAGTTTTCTTTTACATATCTTTTTAATTTATGCATT
>JAJIYU010001906.1:0-33092 GCA_030144865.1 Tinospora cordifolia
CAAGAGACATTCTAGGAAGAAGGGAACCCCAAATGCCTTAGCATCCCTCTACACATCCCAAAAAATGTATGTGATTCATTCCTTCCAAAATTACCATACAATAGCAAAGACTACCACAATCCAATAGTCCTTGAATCTCTTAGGAATGGGAACCTACATGGAGAATGCCCATCGGGATCTTTGGATGGACAAATTTTCCCCTCAAAGCATGTTTGGCAAAAAATGTCAGATTTCTTAAGAAAAAGCACACTCAAGAAAAAGGTCATAAGTGGTCTCCCTATTGTCTTTACACAAGTGAGGAGACCAGGGCCAATTCTTAAATCACCTTTGTGTGAAATCAACAAGTTAATCTATCATAGGTACGGTTCAAAAAATCTTTGAAATTCGGCAAACTTTCATGAATTATCTTCCCCCTTTTTTCTATTAAAGTGGAAAGTGGATGTAAAATACAACTCACAAAAATTCGTAACATAATTCACAAATTCAAAGAAGTTTGACAAAAACTTTAACAAAATTTCTATTTTTCACATCAAAAATGCAAAAACTTGACACAAAAAATTAATAAAATTTGATAAAATTACATGATATTCGACGTAGAAGTAGAAAAAAAAAGGTAATTTTATACAAGAAAAACAAGAAATATTAATAATTATGTATTATTTTAAACTACAACAACCAACAAACCAATACAAGTTCTAAATTTTAACAAGATAACGAATTATATATTATTTGATATGCTTTACTAAAAAGATAAGAAAAGAAGCAAATATATAAAGTTCAAATAAAATTAGAAAAAAATTAAAAATGAATTGGAAGTGTTCTCAAGCTATTTTCTTTGACTTAACTCTCATAAGACAAGATTGAAAAAACATTGGAGAAGAAACATTGGAGAAGCCTTCATTTGAGAAGAAACATTGGAGAAGACATGATGGAAGAGATGGAGGGCATTTTATCAGTACTTTATGGTTTTCAGCTGGAAAGAAATGAGGCAGCAGATCGACCTTTATGGATGAGAGAAACAAACAGAATTTTTTCTGTCTGTTCTTTCTTAGAATCTTTAAATGAAGAAGACAGTCAAGTGCCTTATCTCCAAACAGATTTTATTTGGAAAACAAAAGCTCTTACAAAGGCCCGGATCCTAGCGTGGCTTATATGCTTGAGGAAACTAAACACAAATGAGAATATCCAAAAGCATTTTCCTAAATGTTACACATTAGCAACTTCTAATTCGATAACTTACTAATTGTATGTGCGTGAGAAACAAGAAAGATTAAGAATTGGAAAGATTCCACAATGAAATCAACACAAACTTTCCAAATCATGTTCTAAATCCTTCAATTTGTGTGATGTGCAGGGAAGCGGCTGAGACAATGCAACATCTTTTTTGGGAGTGTAAGGTGGTGAAGAAGCTATGGAGTTGGTGGAATATGAAGCACAGAAGTTTTGTTCCTCCCTCAGATGATAATACTAATCAAATTCCGGTAGCAGTTTCTACTTCGAAGACTCAACAATTTTGGAAAACAGTTTTGTTCTCTATTTGGTATGTTGTTTGGGAAGAAAGGAATGCAAGACTTTTTGAAGATAAAGGAAAGCAAACCAAAGTCATTTGGGAAAGATCTAACGCTCTTTTTGCTATATGGATCTCCAACTCGAAATTAAGAAAAGGATATAGTTTTGGGGAATGGTTGTGTAAAGGGGGGGAAATTCTAAATTCCATGTAAAGATATGTAATCTTTTGTACCAGATACCACATCTGGATGTACCTTTTTAATTATTATATAATATAATATCTAGTTTCTTTTCAAAAAAAAGACAAGATTGAAAAAAATACACTTCAAGAATAAATTAATAGATTAAGCTAAGAATGCTTGAATCCATATTAGCAAAGTATAGGCTAAGAAACAAGACACCACAAAATTAAATATCAAAACAAAGAAAAGGAACTAAGGCCAAATGTTATTACTTTAACTTCATCAATACAATAGACAATTTTGTATGATGTGTGTTAAACATTGTGAATATAAAAACATATTTTAAATCATTAATTTGTCCTCTTATACATCAAATGTGTCTATATTAGCTTCTTTCCCATCATTATCTAGTAGTAGCTAGACATATTTTAGCATTTGCATAAAAATTCTTTTGACTTTTCTAAGTTGACGAATTTTACAAAAATTTTGCCAAGGCTTCACAAACTTCTTCAAATTTAATTTAAATTTTCTTATGTTGAAGTTTAGAGTGAAGTCAAAGTTTCAAACTTTGATCATAAGCAATAGTCAACCTCAACAATTTTGTCTTTCCGTATAAAGTCATGGAGAAAATCGCCCTGAGGATTCAAGTGGCCAAGAGACTTTTTCACTATCTAAAGACAAATGAACAAACTCAAGAATATTAGGGAAGGAGGAGAGTTCAACAGAGTCTCATTTGGAGGGGTCTCATCTAAGGTGAATTTAAAAACAAAAAAGTTGTTTAATTTGTTCCAAATTTTATACAAATAGAGGAGAAAACCTTACGTTATCTCACAAAATAAAATTTTTAAAAAAGAAAAAAACATATCTCAAAATGAATCATTGTTGTTTTTATAAAAGCAATTTTTTAGGTCCCATCAAACCAAAACATGTTTTTTTCCACGTCTATCTTGAAATATTAAAACTAAATTTAAATTATTTGGCAAATGCAGCCTAATTCACAATGACAAACGAGTCCGTGGACCCTGGTCCTATTCAAATGGCATGACCTTGTATCATATGAGGCCACCTAGGATGATGTTAGCACCATGCACCAACAGTTTCCTTCGATCAACCTTGATTAGTTGGGCCATAATGATAGGAAACCACCCATTAGACCAGTTTATGCAAGGAAAAGAAAAGGGAAAACAAATGCATTGAAAACACCAAGTACAGCCAAGTAGTATGAGAGAGCAACAAATTGGATTGTGAGAAGGCATTTTAGGGTTTTTGGGTATGAGAAGGGGTATAAATAATATGGAGTGCCAATATTTGCTCCCTACCTTTTACTTAATCAATCAAGACCCTCTCTTGATTCTCAACAAGACAATACTAAGCCGTTGTCTATGGTTCAAGCTATACCTTATCGAGACTAGCATGAACTCTTTGGCATTGTCTGGCTGAAATTAACTATCTACTCTTGTTTCATCACTATTTTCATTTTCAAATATTAAATCTTGATATGTAATTATATGATTAATTGATAAAGCTCCATATGTTTTTCAGAGACCTCGCAGAGAAAGATTTTAGTTTCAAAGAGACTAAATATACCTACTACATTCAATCCTACTTCCACTTTGTCACCCCCAAAGTACTAGTAGAAGACCACCACCAACAACATTTTTTTTGAAGACAAATGGTGGAAGCATAATCTAAGCTTGCATCCATTGAAGAAGCTAAGGGCATATTCAACGCCCATTTAATGAGCGTTTGGTGGAATAGACACTCATTAAAAGGCATCTATTCCACTATATAGTGGATTGAGCGTTTGAAGTTGTCCAAAAGCTTAATCCACTTGTTTATTTTTTGGGGACCATGTTATGCTCCATCTGATTTTTATTTATTTTTTTTATACATGCCATCACAAACTGCAATGGCATGTATACTTTTTTATTTTTTAAATAAAAAATTAAAAATAATATTTTTAAAAATAACATATGAATACTATTTTTTAAATAATAAATAAACATAATAAATAATGTTTCTTTAAAAAATAAAAACTAATATTTTAAAATAAACACACAAATTATTTTAAATAAATAATTTTAAAAATTAAAAAATATAATTTTAAAAAATAAAAAATATATATAATTTTAAAAAATAGTTAATTACATATAATTTTTATTTAAGTGTGAATGGTTTAAATTATATGTATTATAAAAAAATTATTTTATGAATGATATATTGTACATAATTTAAATAATGGGTTGATGTGATTGTAGGTCTTATCCAGTACAGTCTAATAGATTATAAATCATTCGAAGACATAGTCTAACAGATAAGAGTTAATGAATTGATGATGTGGCTGAGACATCAATAAAGTCTAACTATTAAAGATACCCTAATGTGCAAGACGAGACACAGTTGATGCGAGGTTGTTGAAGGAGAAGAAGTTTCATTAGTATGTAGAGAAGTTGGATATGAAAACAATGTGCATGTGAATGTGGAAGGATCGACATTGAGACCTCTCATGCATTGTTCATACACTATGGCGAACAAGACTTTGATCTTGGTATTTGTAGAGACGTGGCAACCATAGATCAATATATTTTACCTCCCATTTGGCGACATGTCAATCACACTAGTCTAATATCTATGTTTTCCTAAATACTCTAGTTACTAAAAAACCGACATGACTCACTTATGTTGGTCAGCCAATTTTTGAGAGTTTCCTTCCAAGAGGTCGATGAAACGACAAGATGGCAAAGGACTTGACATTCAGCAATAGGTGTCTGAAAAGAAATTTTGGTGCAAGGAGACATGGAGGAAGACTACACCCTAATTGAGTGCATTGCAAGGGCAATTATTCTATAGCTCTTTGCGTGCACAATATTTAACAAGGTACTACTTGAGTTCATGTCTGTTTACTTCAACTACTACAAGACGTCAACTTGATTAGTACATATGCATGGGGCGTTTCTTGCAATTGTTGTACTGTCATCTTGGCATCGCCACACGAGTTGAGATATGTCAAATTTTGGATTTCTAACATTGCTTTATACTTAACATACTGCATAAGATTACATTTGCAAGTAATGATTACCATTTATGTTTGGTTGGGAGATTTGTATGATCACTTCTCTTTCACTAGGCCCTAGGTCAATCCAGAGTATTATAGCAACCTACCCTACGTGACAAAGAAAATCTAGAAGAAAGAAATTGAGCCAAATGATGAACACGTCCACAAAATTCATAGGGCAACAATAGATAGGCTACACCTGGACAAGGTTAGTTTCATTATAAGTGTACACATTGGCTTTACAATTATATAGCTGACCTATTGTGCACAAATTAAATTACTTTTTCGTTTCTTACTTTGATTAGCTGTACAGGGATCATTGAGATAGTAGTTGTGCTAGGCCCATTGAGGATAATGCCATCCAGATAGAGAGCACTGTGCCCCCCATCTTCATCTATTTTGTAAATAACTCATGTTTTTTATTATTGTTTACTATAATCTAATTTTTAATTAGTTTATATGACAAACAAACATGCAAGCGCTTAACATAGCACTCAAATGAAATTTGATGCCAATGTCTAATTTAAACGTGTTCAGCACTTTCTATAATGGATGCTATCATTAATGTGCTTTCTAGGTTGAGTTGACAATGTGACGAAGCACGACCTACACAGTACAATGACGATCCAAGTATCCCATTTATCCATATGACCGTTGACTAAGTAGGACCATCTCTGTATCTACCACACAATCTTTCACACGGCAGCAAAAGAGAAATGCTTGAAACATTATGTTTTGTTGGTATTTTGACCCAAGTCTAACATTGTTTTATCAACCAAGTTTCTGGGTCGTGGATGTTAATATTTTTATGAACCAAGTTTGATGTTACAATTTTCTCAAACTTTTATGCATAGCTTTGTTATTGTTGGTGTGACCACATTCTTGAACAATGTTTTAATAGTTGATAATGATGAAATTTTGGATCACATGAATGCGTTTTATGGCAATATGTAAACTAACATGCTCAAGATGATTTTTGGCCAGACAATGTCAAGATATCCAGTTTATGTATGAGACAAATAGCTGACACCATCACAAGAAAACCTTGGTTTTATCAAACCGAACCACCCCAAACACAGGGTCCAGTCCATTTCCATTGGGTGATTTGACTAGACAGGATCAAACCAACAACGCAAGTTCTGGAGGTAGAAAGTCGAGACCTTCTGAAAATGTTTCAGCTCCGTCATACCAAACCACCCCAAACAGAAAGCTTTGTCTATTTTGACTATGGTGGTTTGGCCAAACAGGATTGAAAGTTCTCATAATGGTCACAGATGGCCAAGATAGTGTCAAGGTTTTCGATCTCCAACCGAGCCATCCCAGATAGGGACTTGTCATTGTTTCGGATAGGGTGGTTTGGTTAAACAAGACCGATACACCCTACCAAGGTATGGAACCCTTTGAGGCTTTGATCGAGGCTCTTCTCAAGTCTCGATCCTATCTTGTCGAATTTCCTTCCTTGAGATATTTTCTTGTTTGTTTTGAAAACACATGCACACATGTACATAACAAGCACACATGTACATAACAAGCACACACCACACCCAAAATGAAACAATAACAAAATATCTAGTAAAAACCAAAATAATTTCAAAAGTATATAGTACATATCGAAAGTGTAACAAAATGAGTCTCACCCATATAACAAAATGAGCCTTACCCAGATACATGTACATCATCCAAAAAGAACAATAGTATCCCAAAATGAGTCCTACCCATGTACATGTATACCATAAATATATAGATAAGAAATGTATACACCAATCAAAAATAGATTTGTACATTTCAAGGCGTGATCAAATTGACTGTATATCTTCATCAACTATGTTGTTGCCCTTTGTCAGCATAAGACCCACAGAAAACTTGTACCCATCTGCCCATCCACATGCATCTACTTCTTTGAATGGTTCCCATTCCGGTCAAATTGGCGGAAGTGGTGAATTGGGCTTAAACAACACCCATGGAAACAACAAATATTATACATTATACACGCATTTAACTAGTTTCACAAGAATTTGAGATTTGAGATTACCTTGACAAAATGATCACTTACAAAGCCTATTCCAATAATGTGTCCAGATATAAGTGGTGGTGCTCGATTTCTCCATGGGAAGAAGGTCCAGCATTAGTCTTTTGATTTAAGGGACAAAACAACATTACATGTTGCGGCTATTAATGGTCCCATGTCAGGCAATATCATCCATTTGTCCTTAGGAGCGAAGGTACGCTCACTGTGTTCCAATGCTAGCCTTATCGTATTCAACCTCTCTTCACAACCTCACGTTTCTTTGTATTTATGTTCAAATATGATTATCTCTCTATGCAAGTTTAAGTGTTGTCAAGACCAAAAAATAGACCTCTATAAGGCATGGCGAGGCCTCAGCAAGGTCTAGAATGATCAAAGGTGGACTATGAAATAATTATTTAGATGTCCCTAAAGAATTTTATTCATTCATTGGTTTCTCATTCCATATATGTGTGTGTATGTAAAATAGATAATATATTAAAATAAATAATACATTATATATCAATATATTATTCAATTTTTATTAATTTCATGTTTAAAATAAACTTTTTTCAAGTCCTCAAAGACAAAATTTACAAACACCTCCCTCTGGTACCTTGGTCTCTGCCTAGGTGCTCAAGGGATTGCCTAGCTATGGCCAAGGCAACACCTTGAAAACATTGGCAAGTCCTACCACACATCTACCCACCCTTTTGACCCATGCCCATGCCATCGACAAATGACGTGAAAACCACAATTTGCATTAGATTCAACAGTCACCACATAACTAATATGTTCGTGCCATTCAAGTGGTAATTGGTGAATATATAGCCTCTACACATCATGGAATGTGTCTTGTGTAACCTCCCGTTAATGTTGATACAAAATAGGAACTTGAGCTAACTGACAAGACATGTTCAACATAAGAGAGTTCCCTCTTGGTAGATATATTTGTTTTCTTATTTGGCCTCCCTTTCATTTTAATCTACTTGAGAAGCACAACAATCAATGATGATGAAGGGAATGCAATTTTCTAGAGCTATTAAATCATTCAAACTCTCAAATCATCATCACTTTTTTTATATTTTTCCTCAAACCTTTGCAACTCCCCTTTCATTTTTAAATCATACCTCTTATCACATTTACTAAACCTAAGCTTTTGACAGTGGATGTCTATGTCATTAAGAAAGATAGGTCATCGAGCTAGCTGATATGATATAATGTAAACCCACGGGCATATTGCAGTCCGTGTGTGCAAATCTTATCCAACCCCATCAACCCATTGCAACTCTTTCTGTATCTTCTCCAAGGTAGCTCCAAAGACAAACCCATGTGGTTGTTGAAATACCACATCGTGGTATTGATGAATCATCATGTTAAGACTTCTTTCTAAAGATGTCTTGATTTCGGTATAGTGCAACTCAAGCATCTTGTTGATCATTAGCTATGTAGACTCAAAGTTACCCCAAGAACTAAGTATTTCTTCAACTTGGCATGTATCAGCCCTATTTGTCACTGCGTTCCGAATATGTCTAACATTGTTTGTAAACATGTCCACAAACTTCTCTAAGGGGTCCAACCAAGTTTTTTTTTCAAGTACCCTATAAGCCTATCACTTCCACCGTACTCAAACTGAGTTCTTTCATTTTCAAATCGTAATCTAACCCAATCTCAATTGAGACCAAGTTATTTTACTTATCCAAAAATTCTTCAAATCCATTGGCAACTAATTATGACTACAATTACCAAAATCGATGTAAAGAATGCATTTTCACAAGGGCATCATAGTTGAGCAAATCGCAATTCAGATTGGCAAATCGTATGAAATACAATTTGATTCCCCCACCAGCATATTTGTGTTGCACCAATGAATCAGCCCTAAATCAACCTTGAGTTGGGTTGAATCAGGAGAATCATAAAATCAATTCCACTCAAATTAACCAAACTCAAGAGGCTTTGTCAAGGTTTCATGCATTTGTTCTCCAAACAAAAAGAAAAACCTCTTTAACCATTAAAAAAAACAAAAAACACAAAAGAAAAAGGGCTTCAAGCTAGAGAGTCTCTCCCCATGCTAAAATACACAAATAAAAGATAAAGAGTCGTATTCAAGTGCTTCAACAAAGGCAAAGCCAAAACTTGAAATATTTGAACCTTGTTCAAAAATGTAAAGAAGTTAAAACAATAAAGTCAAGAAAATGATCCTTGAATCTACATCATCAAGGTTCATTACACTTTCAAAATGTTTTGATCTTTTCATCATGTACTTGCATTAAGTGGAAAATGTCAAATTTATTCCAAACTTGATCAAATTTTTCAAATCAAACAATAAAGTATCATTTTGTTTGAATTAGGAATTTTAGCAAAACACATTTTGATCTAGTCGATTGGTGTATGGATGCGAAGCGTCTTAAGCAAAACTGTATCACTAATTGAATGTTTTTCAGTCAATTGAATGGCTAGGAAACCTCATTGCCTAGTCTTGAGACTTTGAATTGTCATGTCTTTACTTCAGCACAAATAGTCATGTTGTATCCTTAATGACTCTTGAATTTTTCATTAGAATAACATCGAGTGATTTACACATAAAGAAAAATAGTCATTAAAAAACTAGATGGGTTCCCCCTAATGGGGTTGGCAAGTTGAATTCTCATGAAATGGGATGTTAAAGTCATTTTGTAATCACCTCATTTAAAAGTGTTTTCTCGTTCTCTATCCAAGTAGAAACCCTAAAGAATTCTAACCAGCTCATTGGAATCTATAGCAGTAGCTAACAGGGACATGGAAGGAGTCTAGGAACTAGGAAATGTTAGTTGGAATAAGTTCTACTTCTGGCCCTAATTTGTGCAAATATGGTTGATCTTTTTGAAAAGAAGGCCAACCACTACAAATTTTGTTTATCTAACATGCCTAGTACTCATGCAAGCCATGTCATAATTTGCATTTTCTCATTGGCAAGCTTTTTGATGTCCATTTTGATGTCATTCTGGTTTAAAGTCAGTCCAAGAATTATATTAGGTCCAAGAGAACTATTTCATCAGTATTGAGAGATGCTCATTTCTTCATTCTACAATTCATTTTTATGCTTTATAATGGTGTTATAGCGATATTTCAATTGTCCCCAAAAACATGAAAGTTATCCTAGAGTAGCCTAAACCAACAACCCTTCATGTTTGTAGTAGTTTTCAAAGGTTGGCCACATTCTCTAGGCCTCTTATTTGCAATTTTAGCATAATCTTGCTTGGTTACCTTACAAATTGTATTAAAAAAGGGAGTGTTCCGATAAACTACAATCTTACTAAGACATCAACAAGAAAGGTGAAGAGGAAAGGAGAAAGGAGGTTGCCTTGACAGATACCACTTTACCTACTGAATGTCACTTAGGCCCACTACTAATCTCCATCACAAACGCGATGGACAAAACACACAAACCCATGACCTCCACCTATCACCAACCCTTTCTTCACCAACATAAAATCAAGAAAGGACCAATCATCCATATCATTGGCTAGGTATCAAATCCCACTAGGAAATCACACCATGGAGCTTCCTACTTCTTGTTCCTCAAATGATTTGGGTGATAAGCACTTGCTCAAAGATTTATCAACTGTACAAATTGTGATTTGCAATAGTTTACTACAAGATTGCCCTAAGACACAAAGCAAGAACTGAAACTCTGATTTTGTAATGACTTCTAGCCAAGCTTATTGGCCGATCTAGAACTTTACAAGCGTTCATCTTCTTTGAAATTAAGCAAATGTAGTCTCACTAGTCAAGACGATGATCTTACCATGAAGATAAAATTCATTTTAACACTTTCCTGAGCTCGAAATTGATCACATCCTAACATTTTTTGGGGGAAAAAAAAACTAGAGAGAGGAGGGGAGGAGACAAACCACTCAGGCATAGCAAATTGGTGTCACATAGCTAAAAATTGCATTCTTAACCTCCACTTTATCAAATGGCCTTTGTAAAATTTCTCAATCATCCTAGCGTAAAGGGCTCCACTGAAGTTGAAAGATCCCCAAAAAAATGAGACTCCTGGAAATATAACTTTTTAAAAATAATTAACAATTTCATCTAAAATGAAGGCACCATTTTCAAGAAGGTTACGTCCTCAATGGTAGAGATGACATTGTTTAGGCATGCGATAACAACAAACTAGAGGTGATGGGCGCAGTGATTTGTGTAGGGATCAATGAATTGCCACAAGTAAAAGAAACAAGAAATAGAACTTTCTATCTTTTTGATCGACAATGAGAAAGCAAGGTGGTTGAATATAGAAATAAGGAAGGCCATTGTAGAAAGAAGAGATGGTAGTTTTAAGAAGAACAAACAAGGAGCAAAATTACATGGTTCTCCTAGAAACATACCCTAATACAAGACGAAACTTCATGAGGGTGAGGAAACAAGTGCAAATAAGGCAACAAGCCATTTACATCCAGTAGAAGAAGCAAAGGAGCATAGAAAAAACTATGGTAGGTGATGGACGTTGTGGTACAAGAAGAACAGGGGGAACCAATAAGGGAGTCAAAAAGGGAATAAGAAGAGAGGCAAATGGAGAACCAAGAGGAGAAAGCGAAGAACATAATAGGGGAAGGAGATAAGGGTGGAAAGAAGGAGGAAATAGGAGCAAGAAGAGCAGGGAAGAGAGGATAGAAGGAAAACAATGAAAGAACGCAAAAAAGGAAGAAACTTGGATGGTTCCTAATCAAAAGGAGATCGGACAACACCTCATGGGAAGAAATAAACAGTCATACAGAAGGAGACATGGGATTAAGATTTAGTGCAAGAGCAATATTGCACACGTATGAGGAACAAGAAGACATAAGAACAATTAGGGGAAAGAAGATAGTGTTCTCTTGAGAGTCCATAGTGGAAGACTGGGAGGATGATCTGATGGAGAAAGATATGAAAATTGCATCCAGAAATGGATGGATTGGAGTAGAAGGCATCCACCCATCAGAATGGAACATGTACACAATCAGCCATATCGCTGAACAATGTGGTGGTTTGTTGGATATCGCAAAGGTCACAACGTCAAAAAAATCCATGGACATGGCCATCATGAAGGTTCTAGGTATTCCATCTAGATTCATACTAGCATTCATGGAGATTTAAGAACATTAATTTGTATTGAGGTGCCCATATTCAACTTATAGAGGAAATGGTGCACAGAGATAGAGGAAGAGAAGGAGAAGAACAAAAACAGAGAGAAGAAGACAAAAATAGAGTTTCCTATATGAGGATAACAGCTCCAGCAACCGAGAAGACCGTCGAAGGCAGGCAACAAGGAACAGTGTCGCGCATGGACTAAGGAGGACGTGGCAAACAGACAAGAAGAGCAAAATAATTTAGCAAACAACATGGCAAGGGAAGGACAAGTAGTGTGTCACCTACCAAGAACGATGTGGATAGCTCTGAGGATGGCGGCAAAAGATACATTTTCGTCGTTTGTGGATAACTTGAATAAATGTAGTAATTCGTGATAACAAAGTATCTTATACTTATAGTCGATTAATAAATAATATGTACAAGAGGCAACTGCTTCTTAATCGTAAAATACTTGCACAAATAGCTATATCAAATAAGAATTGTCTCTCCATGATTTCTAATTAGATTATTAAGATCATTAAATAAGGAGATTGGAAGAAATCCCCCAGAATGATTTAAAGGAGTCCCTTGAGAATGAACTCCGCGAGGATAGAGTATAACATGTAGCACATGACGGTTCCTATCTAGAGGGTTTAGATTTGTATAGCTTAAATCAGTATTGGAGGCCTAGCCCATGTGTTTCATGTCTATATTCCAGATTCAAGTAAATATAGCAAGAAAGAAAGGAAGAATTATGAGGAAATTTCTCAAGAAAAGGGAGGACAAGGAGAAGTCATTCTCCCTGGTGAGATGGAAACAAGAGGCACAGGATATAAAATATGGAGGCCTTGGGGCGGAAAACCTGTTGCTAAGAAACAAGGCAATAGATGGAAAATGGCCATGAAGAATACATGAAGACCTACACACTCTTAGGGCGTAGGTGATTAGAAGTATAGATGGAGATGTGGAGAAATAGGGAACATGGGAAAATCTAAATAAAGTGGTATATAGGGCACCATGGAAATTTAAATGAAGTGCATTTATGCTCTTTGAAGGTTGAAAACAAAGACGAAGCCTCCATGTTGGTTAATTGGAAGCACACAAAAATGCCCACTAGCCTTGGAGGATTGGGCTTAAGCAATAGGAGGAATCACAATCTAGCACTGGTGGACGAGTGGTTATGGCGTTTCCCTACAACTAAAAATGCCCTATGGGGGAAGGTAATTTCTAGCATTCATGGCATCTCTTCAAATTTCATGACTACAAGCTTGAACAATAAGGTTAGTGGACGTTCCCCTTGGAAGTTCATTCATTCAATTTACCCCATCTTCCTCAAACAAATTAGATGGAGAGTAGGGAAAGGGCGACGTATAAGAGTTTGGGAAGACATTTGGTGTAGAAGCAGCCCACCTAGTGAGTCCTTTCCTAGACTCTATAGGATTGCTACATCAGATTCAGCATCTATCCATGACCTGCTGATTGCAATAACGAAGATCCAAGCAACTCACACTCATGGAACTTTAGGCTTTGGAGAAATCACAAAGACCAAGAAATTGAGGATGTGACCAGTTTGTTGCAGGTGTTGGAAGGGGCACAAATCACTAATCAAGAAGATAGTTGGAGATGGACAAGAAAGACAACAAAGGAATTCATAACCAAATTGTGCCACACTCTCCCCATTCTAATAGCAGCACTCATTTGCAACTGAACATAAACATAATCTAGACGACCAAAATCCCTCTTAAGGCCAAAATCTTGGCACGGTTGATTATTTTAAGGCGCCTAAATTGTGCTTTTGAGGTGCAAAGAAAATTCCCTAATCACTGCCTCTCTACTTCTTAGTGTTGTTTGGGTAGGAATCTTGATGAAGACACCCACAACTTATTTTGGAGTTGTGAAGTTTTGAGGTTAGTTTGGTCACGATGGCAAGAGAACCTAACTGAGCTGAAAATGGCTTCAGATAGTGGCATTTTGTTTTCTTTGTGGTTGTCTTCTTGTAAGTTGGATCTTAGGTATTCCTTTGGGTAATGGGTGTAGAATTGGTCTAATATTTTATAATCCATGTATTAACACTTTCTATGCTTCGCTGGATAGATCATCCAGACTTTATTATAATATCATTTTCTTGTTTCTTTTCCCAAAGAAAAAAAAAGAAAAAATGCATTCATGCGACAAGTGAGGTGGATGGTAGGAAATGAGAGAACAATCAAATTCTGGAAATCTTTCCTTTCTTGCCTATGAGATCATCCAAACTTTATTATAATATCATTTTCCTATTTCTTTTCAAAAAAAAAAGAAAAAGAAAAAGAAAAAGAAAAGAAAAAAAAGATGTGTTCATACAGCAAATAAGGTGGATGGTACGAAATGGAAGAAAAATCAAATTCTCGGAGTCCTTCCTTTCTTGCCTATTGGATTCCTTGGATTCCCCCCTCCCCCCTGCCCTTTTCCTATTGGATCATCAAACTTTACAAATCATTTTCCTGTTTGCCTAGTAGATCTTCTAGTGTCCCCCCTATTGGATCAGCAGACTTTACTATAATATAATTTTCCTATTGGATCATCCAAACTTTATTACAATATCATTTTCCTGTTTCTTAGAAAAAGAAAGATGCATTCATGTAGCATGTGAGGTGGATGTAAGGAAATGGGAGAACAATCAAATTCTGGGAGTCTTTCCTTTCTTGCTTATTGGATCTTCTATGCAAAGCAAAAGTTCCTACTAAGTTAAAATTATTGGCTTGGGTGACTCATCATGGCAAAGTGAATACCTAAGATGCCCAGTTGCATCATCTTCCTAACCTATACGTATCACCATTCTGCTGCAAGCATGCATGCTTCAGAATTTATTTTGCACTTGTTTGGGGAATGTTCATATTCTCAAGAAGTGTGGAGGGGATTATGCGCACATTTCCCAATGTTGGAGGAAGGGAATGTGCAAGTAATACAATCTACTGTGTTTCCATTCATTGAGTATGTTCCGAGAAAATGGGTATCTCACCGGTAGGTGCTTTATCTAGCATTCATTTGGACAATTTGGAAGGCAACGAACTCAAGAATCTTTGAGGAGAAGGCTTTGCCACCAGGGTGGTTGTGGGAATGATCCTACGAACTAGCATATTTTTGAGTTAGTAATAGCTCATAGGCAATCCAATACCAGATTGGGTTTGAGGGTGGGCAGATTTTGTATAGATGGAAGCAAGAGCAAAGTGTATAGAAGGGGATGGAAATCCCATACAGATAGAGTAAGAATCAGATATACATCATAAAGTGCCTGAACTGTTTACAATAACATTGATATTAATACACACCATATGTTTCTTTGAAAAAAAAAAAAAAAAAAAGAAAGAAGAATACCCAAAGTTTAGGTCAAAATAGAATTTTCAATTCTAAATTTTTAATTTTTATTTGGTGTACATGACTACGCCACAAAGATAAGTACAAAAAAGAAGCTCCAAATCATTATGAAACTATGATAGGCAATCAAGAACCAAAAGAAAAGAACTTTTACCTCTAAATTTATAATCATTTGCTGCCCAAAAGCATCATCAGGATGAATCTGCTAGGCAGAACATGGAAAAATGCCAAAGAAAAAAAAAAGAATAGAAATTACAATTGCTGCAGCACATAAGTCAAAAACAAAGAAACATCAAAAGAATGAAAAGAGGATAAACCTGCTCATATAAGAAGAATATTGCAGTAGAAAATGTTTTTGAAGCCCAATTAACAATAGCACGGCTTGAATCCGCATCCAAGTATATCAGAACACATTCTGCAATTATAAATGTTGGCAAGCTGATTGACAACATCAAAATGAATTGGCTTTAATAACTGAACCAAATTAAATGACTAGCGCACAGCATTATGGTCTACAGTGAACAAATTAAGTGATAGGCTGTCTGTTTAGGTTTGGCCAAATAAAAGATAGACAAATCAATAAGCTATAATATTGACAATTGCAACAGCATAGACATTGCATAAAATACATGCCATTATTTACAGCGATAGCATTTGGTTCAGCAAAGCCAGAAAACTACCACAGAAAATCTTATTAAGCAAAACTGAAGCCTTCAACACTACCTTTGTGGAATGACAAAACACCATATTTAGAAACCAAATTAAAATTAAAACTACAGAATGAAACAGCATGTATAAATGACCGATAAAATACTTAGGCCTTCCCCTAGGTGGAAATCCCAGCGAGTAGTCTTTTTGGAATCCGATAGTGCAAACTGTAAAGAAGAGGATTGAACGTTGGCAGGACAACTACCTATCTCGGGGGGATCGGCTGCTCCTAATTAAGGTTATTTGGAGGCCCTTCCAATCTATTTCATGTTCATTTTCAAGTTTTGGCATTTGCAGAGAAGAATATTGAAAGGAATATAAGAAGATTCTTTTGGAAAGCGGAAAATGCAGACAAGGCACATATGCTGGTTAGTTAGCAAGTCAAACAAATTACCTGTCACGATGGATTGGGAGCAGGGAACCTTAGAAACTGCAACCTAGCCTTGGCAGCTAAATGGTTGTGACAGTTTCCTGCCTCCAACACACGCTTTGGGGGAAGATCATTGCTAGCATCCGTGGCAGCTCCCAGATCTCTATGATCACAGGGTTGAAAAGCAAGGCGAGTGATCGGTCCCCTTAAAAGTTCATTCACTCCATATACCCGATGTTTTTGCACCAAGTTAGATGGAGGGTTGGAAATGGGAGTTGGGTTAGATTTGGGGAGGAACCTTGGTGTGGCACTTCTCCTTTTAAAGAATCTTTCCCTCGCCTGTACAGAATTGTAGATTCAACTTCAGCCACCACTCAAGAAGTACGGGCTTCTAATTCTGCACATCAAACACCCAATACGGCATGGAACTTCAATTTTAGAAGAGCTCTCAAAGATCAAGAAATTGATGACCTAGTTGAAATGCTGCAATGCCTAGAAGGGGTTTCGGTTTAATATCCAAGAAGATACACGGAGATGGATTAGTGACACTACCAGGAACTTTAATACCAAGACCTGCTATTCAGTTTTCAATTCTACAGTTTACCCATCAAACAGTCGAACCTAGACATCATTTGGAAATCCAAAATGCCCCTTGAAGCAAAAATTTTAGCGTGGTTAATCTCATTCAGCCACCTTAATTGTGCTGTCCAACTTCAAAAAAGGGTTCCTAACTGTTGCTCATCTCCTTCCTAGTGTTGTTTGTGTAGGGCTGCTAAAGATGAGGTGCAGCACCTGTTTTGGGAATGTAGTGTGCTGAAAAAGGTGTTGTCGGCCTCGCAAAACTCCCTTCTGGCCTTATGTATGTCCTCAAAGATTGGTACAATCAATTGCCCACCTGATATTCAGCCGCAGCTAAAGAGTTATTAGTACCTGATCCATTTTGCAATCTGGTTTTCAAGCTGGGAAACTCAGAATAGCTGTATTTTTAGACATAACAGAGTTTGATGTAACTTGGATTGTAAACAAATCTTTCTAACTTTTTCTTGTTTGCGTGTTGTCTTCCTGCTTGAGAAAAGGATACCCCTTTAGGGATTGGATGCACAAGTGGACATCAATTTTGTGCTCATTAATGTAGCCGGTTCTGGTGCTTTTTGGACTTCTCATCAACCTTAGTATTAATATATCTTATCATTTCTTTTCCAAAAAAAAAAAACATGGTTAAAAGACGTGAAATTGAGGGTTTAGACTTAAAAATATTATCAAATGGAGCCTTACATGGAAAGCAAATAATAACCATTAGGTGAGAATCTTTTTTCTTCTCTTTTTGTAGAAGATTTAATTTATTCAAACAAAAGAGTCACTCAAATACACGGTAGATAGTTTGATGGCCTCCCCCCCTCCCAAACCAACTTGGGAGGAACATTGGAAGGGCTTGAACACAAACTCTGGGCTTCTTGTCCTCCACTAAACCATCAAGCCAACAACACATTGGCACTTATAGGCGACATTCATTTTAGTGAGGAGCAAACAGGACAATCAATTGAAACAATGAACATTAATATTGTACAACTATTCAAACGTAAACTTTGAGACACTTTTTAACTAAGTCCCCATATCATAAAATTTGAAAATGAAAAGGCTACACCTGTAGCTCTGCACCCAGCTATCGATATCCAAGACCCATACTCAAGCCCAAAGTAACAAGTCTTTGCTCCTGGAAAGATGAACACCAGTAACATTCTACAAAAGAGGTTTCCACAGTTAGGCGCCTCTCCATAGTGGTGTTGCCGATGCAAACAACCAATGAGTTGGAAAACCACATTATTTCCCAATGCACCTTTGCTGTCAAGGTTTGGGCCATTTTTTGGATGTGGACTAGCCAATTTCCACTACCATTAGTTCAACACCAAGAATCTCCAAATGCAAATGCATTCAAATCTTTGGTAAAATTGAGCAAGTTTGGAAGAAGTATTGGACTGTGGTATACCTCATTGTGCCATAGAGTCTTTAAGGACAATACTTCTAGATCCTCTAGCATAATCATGATCTGCCCATTCATGTCCTCCATGTTAATTGAAGAAAAATAGGGGTGGCAATACAGGTCACAACGTATAGCAACACCCAAAACCAACACAAAGTTTATAGGTTTAGGTTTGTAATTATGACATGAGGGATGAACAAGAACGTAAACTCTTTTGAGGAGACGATGGACGGAAGGAGAAGACGGCCCGACGAGAGACGACGGAGAGGGACATGGAACGAGGACAGATACACGAGCAGGAATGGCAAGAGGAGACGAAACAGAGAACAAACACAGCTCTATGATAAAAAGCGAACCGTTACGACGCAGGAGCACGAGCAGAAAGACGCCAGGGCGTTGACAATGGAAGAAGAGAATGCATGACTGGGAAAAATGGAAATGAAAGGCAGACTAGGTGGACACATGCTGAATACCCATATGTGGACAAAACAACGTGGAAGGAGGTTTTGTTTCCCACAACAAGAAATGACGAAGAAGGGTGGACAATGGTTCAACGGAAGAGAAGAGACAAAAAGGTGTTGTTTAAACAACAACTTACAAAACCGATAACCAATTACCAAAAAAGGCATATTCCTACATAGGATATACAAAGGAGTAAATGCAAGGTGACGAGGAAGATGAAGGGGGAGTGGGAGTATGTCATGTTTCCAACAAAATATAAGTATTTCTCGCTTTGCCATTCAAGCGACTCGAACGAGGTAATAATCAAGGAAGACACCCAGAATTGTCAATACCAGCTAGTGGTAACAAACGAAGATCTGCAGTGGGTGAAAAAGAACTTTAAGAAGGCGATTAACGAAGAAGGGCTAAAACAACAAACGAAGGTCTGCAGAAGCTCGAGTTACAGTGTAACGATGGACGTACTGGTGAACAAAAGAGGAAGATTCCTCAAGTTAACGAAGATGGTGCAAGGACAACATGAAAGCATGGTCATTCCGGAGGAACGGACGACGGAAGCATGGAGAAACCTCCGGAGGACTCTGGACCTAGTCGTTAAAGAAGAGGCGGAGCGCCAAGAGAAAGAGGAGAGAAAAAATAGAAAGTCCGAGCAGAGGAAGCAGGATGAGGAGTGCAGTCTGCAACAGGAAGAAAGTGATATCAAAAGCAACGGATATTGATGTCAGGATAAAGAAGGGGATAGAAGACTCAAAAGATATGTGGTGGCAGGGGCTGGAAGACAGAGATCGACAACCCAAAGCTCCCCATCGGCGACGAAGTTTTTTTTCATACGCACCCATGACGAGACCCCTTGGAAAATCATCGAACAATCTTTAGGACAGATGTTGAAGAAGATGGTTTATATCGGGAAGTTGGATGTGGCCAAAGGTATGATTCTTTGTCATGAAGACGAGGACGCTCAAGTCCTCAGGGCAGAGAAATACAAGACCCTCCTTGGAGGATTCTATATCAACGAATGGTCGCAAGAAATGGCCTATTTATGAGCAAAAATAGCCTGCCGTAATAGTTGGATGGAAGTTGAAGGCATCACATCGGACAATTGGAACATATACACCTTTGAAAAAATCGGCGAAGCATGCGGTGGACTCCTGGAAATTGCAAGCATCACAAGCTCAAGCTCTTCCATGGAGATGGCCTTTCTCTACCTTCGTGGCCACGAATTAGGCTTCTTGCCAAAAGACTTTGACATCTACGACGAGCAAGGGATCCAAGAACTCCGGTTAGTCGAAATCGAACGAAAATGGGGTATGAAGATCAAAGAACTCAGAACACAGATCCTGGAGTCGTTCACCGGACACCACCGGGGAAGACTGTTGGAGCCGGGGCGGTGGCGTTACAGTGGTCGGAGAAGCGAAGAGGTGGTGCTCACCAGCAATGAGGAAGATGACGTGGACTCCGAGGTGGAGGTACTGCTGGCAGATCATGACATCGAAGGCAACGGTGGGATGGATGAAGAAGTCAGAGAGCCTCATCATGGCAGGCCAGGGGCCAATCACCAAACGACACGTCACAACGTTGAGCAGACTGGATTAAATGCAAAGTCAGACCATTGTTTTGGCGGTCAAGGCTTATCTCATCTGATTCAAACTCAAGGCAGCGGACCGAATGATATGGGCTTGGAAAAAAGGGCCCACACCACAAACTGGGCAAGAACAGATAAACGCAATCGGAGTGGGCCTCATAGAGGAGTCACTATGGGTGGGCCAGCAAAAGACATAATCGCGGATAAGCCCAACAAAGATGGAAAGAAAGTTGTGGGTTGGGAATCAAAAGGAAAAGCGATAGACCAATTGTCCAAGTGTACAGTAGGGCTAGAAATAAACAGAATTGAGATAAGATGGGAATTCTGGCCCAATGGGAAGCTCGAAACGAAGGATGGGAATTAGATTCGGATACTGACTCAGAATTTTACGATTACTTGACAACGAGCGAGCCGAAGAAGGTGCTGGAGACACCCCATACGGAAGCAGAAAGAACTCTCACGCAAGGAACTAAGCAAGGGACGTACC
This sequence comes from Tinospora cordifolia, assembly GCA_030144865.1. NCBI lineage: Eukaryota > Viridiplantae > Streptophyta > Magnoliopsida > Ranunculales > Menispermaceae > Tinospora > Tinospora cordifolia. The sequence goes on from JAJIYU010001906.1 coordinate 20,784, forward strand.
ATAATCAGGCCAAGGTGCATAACCCTTTCTCAAACTACTCTCCTTCCTCTTCCCTCTCCACCTATTCCTCTCTAAGCAACTCTGAATCAGAGTATTCAAGTTACATTCCACCAACAAATAACGGAAGCCATGACAAAGGAAAACAAACTTACAACGACAAATCAAGCCACACAGGAGATTTAGCAGAGGGGGAGCAGGAGATGCTTGGCACACAAAATCACAATAAGAAGAGGGAGGAAGATTAAGAGATAGAATATGAAAGAGTCAATGACTTCTTACAAGCTATAAGAATGCAACTTGTGGCAGTGCAGTAATGGAAAGCAAGGTCTCCTGGATGTCTAGTTTCGATGAAGATTTTAAGTTGGAATGTTGGAGGTTGTGGTTCCAAGGAAAAAAGGAGAGCTATCCGCCGTATCGTAGGTGCTTCACATGCGGACCTCATTTGCCTGCAGGAGACAAAAAAGGAAGTAGTGGACCTCTCCCTGGTCTCTGAGTTATATTAAAAACGCTTTGTTGATTGGACAAAGCTCCCAGCAATCGACTCAGCAGGAGGAATAATTATTATGTGGGACATTCGCAAAATGTCAGTGCAGAAAATTTGGGAAGGATGTTATTCCATTACAATGGAGATCACCACAGGAAACACGGAGAGTAGGTGGTATACAACAGTGTATGGTCCATGTGATGACAGAGGCAAAGAAGATTGTTTGATCGAAATTGCTACAGCCTCCTCTCACGTTAACGGCCCATGATGCATAGAAGGTGACTTCAACATGGTCAGAAATATGGGGGAAAAGAAAAATTGCAGTTTTACAAAGGGCATTATGAGAAATTTCGAAGACTGGATACATGACATGCAGCTGTACGAATCGGAGTTACGAAACTTGTCCTTCACCTGGAGCAATGGCAGATCAAGCCCAACCATGTCTAAGTTGGATAGATTTCTTTGCAATGACAAATGGTTAGAAAGATTCAGTCTCCAAAGAGTTTGGCGAATGCAAAGAATAACCTCAGATCATTGGCCCATCATCCTTGACACAGAGGAAACCAAATGGGGTCCAACACCATTCAGGTTTGAGAATGCATGGCTTCAAAGCCAAGAAGTTAGAGACATAATACAAAAAGAATGGGAGAATGACTTTAACAGAGGATGGGCAGGGTATAAATTTATGACAAAACTGCAAAATCTGAAGATAAAGTTGAAGGAGTGGCGATCCAGACAAAAAACAGGAGATCAGACTATACAAAAGGAGCTAATGGAGAAATTGGAAGCTTTGGATAAAAAATTAGAAATGGAAGAGGGTCCAAACCTGTGGGAGGAACGTCGATAGTTGATTGGGGAAATTACAGTCATGAAGACCAAACAAGAAAGAAAATGTCGGCAGCAGGCTAAGTTGAGATGGTCGAGGGGGACATAAATACAAAATTCTTTCACAGAACTTTGTCTTTACGAAAGTCTAGAGCAACCATCACAAAACTAGAAGACCAAAAAGGTAATCTGGAAGAAGAAATGGAGGGCATACAACAGGTGATCATTGATTATTTTGATCAGCTGTTCCAAGAAAAGTCCAAGTGTAGGTGGGAAGTTGAAGGTCTTCAATGGAATCGAATTTTCGAGGTAGACAGTGTTTGGAGGAAGACAGCTGTCTTTAGCTGCGATGGCAACAAAACTTCAGGACCCGACGGTTTTATTATGTACTTCTTCCAGAAGGAATGGGAAACAATTAAAAAGGACCTATGCGAAGTCATAAAGGAGTTCCATGGAGATGCGGTGATAAACAGGAGTTAACGAGACATATATCTGCCTCATCCCTAAGAAGTACAATTCCATGAGAGTGAATGATTTTAGACCTATAAGCCTGATTACAAGCTTATACAAGATTCTAGCTAAGACTCTAGCTAACAGACTAAAGACGGTCTTGCCCAAGATTATAAGCGAGCATCAACTTGCGTTTGTTCAAGACAGACAAATAACATATGCAATTTTGATAGCCAATGAAGTGGTTGAGGATTATAGGATCAACGGCAAAGAGGGTTTGCTGCTCAAAGTAGATTTTGCCAAAGCTTATGACTCAGTCAAATGGAGTTTTTTGAACTTTGCTCTCAAAAAACAAGGATTTGGAGAGAGATAGCAAAAATGGATTCAAGGCTGCCTCCAAATAGCAAATTACTCAATTTTTATTAATGGAAGACCCCAGGGTAAGATCGACGATCACAGCGGGTTATGGCAGGGAGATCCGCTATCCCCATTTCTATACACAATTGTTGCAGAACCTTCACCTGTATACTCGAGAAAGTCAGCAAGGAAGGAATGTTGCAAGGAATGAAGGTGGGTAAAGACAATATCCCTTTAACTCATCAATTATTTGCAGATGACTACTTGATTTTCATGCAAAAAACAAAATAGTTTTCAAACGGTTTTGGATGCCCTTCAAACTTTCTGCTTACCGTCGGGCTTAAAGATAAATGGAAACAAGAGCCAGTTACTAGGAATCAATATAAATTTGGAGGAGATCAAGAACACAACAGATGAGATGAAGGTAGCCCCAGGGGAATGGCTTCTTATGTATTTGGAGATGCCTTTTTGGGGAAAATTCCCTTTAAAACTGACTTCTTGGACCCTGTTATCCAGACAATTAGAAGAAAGACTGCAGGATGGAAAAAGAAGCTACTCATCCAGAGGGGGAAGATTAATTCTTTTGAAGTCAATCTTAGAGGCGTTGTCGACCTATTACGTATCCATTTTCAAGATTCCAAAAAAAGTTGCTGCAATTATAGAGAGGCAGATGTGGGACTTCCTATGGAAGCAAGAGGAAAATGAGAACGACCATAATCTTATTAATTGGAAGCAGGTGTGTAAAACAGTCCAAAGTGGAGATCTTGGAATTGGAAATATCATCAAAAGAAGCGTAGCCTTAAGAGCCAAATGGTTATGGAGAATGATAGACAAACCAAAAACAATGTGAGCCAACATTGTGAGAAGTATTTGTGGATCAAGAGCATTCGGGAGAGAAGCGGCTGTTAACAGAAAATGCAGTTACAGATTGCCATGGAAGGACATATATAACCTCTATGTCCAGTTTAGACCCCACATTCGTTGGAAGATTGGAAATGGGGAGCATGTGAGATTTTGGGAAGATACATGGTACGACCAAAGGCCTCTGAGAGAAGCTTTTCCCCGTATTTATGGACTGTGTTTGCAAAAAGAGGGCTCTATTGCAGAATTCAGAACAAGAAACAGTGAAGGTGACAGGATCCAATGGGGGTGGAACCTACACTTACAAAGGCATATAGGTGACAACAATCTAGAGGAGCTAGGAGACCTTCTAAACCGTCTAAATAGTTTCAACCTAAGCGAAATAGGGAGTGGGGATAAACCAGTTTGGTATGGGGAAGGAAACACTATATTCTCAGTGGAATCAGCCATGGCGAAACTGATAGACCAAGCTTCTAACCACACCAGCACCCTGACAGATTTTATTTGGAAAACCAAAGCTCCCCTAAAAGCTAGATTTCTAATGTGGCTGATTAGTTAAGACTAATGAAAACCTCAAACGCATCCTTCCTTCACACTCTTTACAGCCTTCTATGTGTATTATGTGCGAGGAGAAGGAGGAATCAACCAAACATCTGCTCAAAAACTGCAGGATAACAGCAATTGTTTGGCACAATTGGAACCGGCAACATAATTCCATTTGCGCCCCAAATGCTGACAACTAGTTCCAAGTGCTAGATCAAGTTAAAAAAGCTCACATAAATCACTACTAGAAGATCATCATGGCCTCAGTTTGGTACACAATTTGGGAGGAACGCAATGGAAGACTGTTTTTTAACATAGATAGGTCGATTAACATGTTATGGGAGAGATCTAACCTTTTGTTCGCCAGTTGGGTCTCCATATCTAAATTAGGAACGGCTATAGTTTTTTGGATTGGCTTTGTAATGGGGGGACAAACCTCCAATCTTTTTTAGTTTCTACCTGTATGTAATTTGCTTTCTAAGCCCGGATATCTCATCCGGCATTTTGTAATTGCTATTTTAATTATCAATATAGTTTCAGTTTCAAAAAAAAATTATGACATGAGAATACAAATAAAAGACAATATGAAAAGAAACAACACCGCAAAATTGACCCATAACACAATTGCATTTGGTGTGAAGACCTTTTAATATTTTATATCATATATTGAAACTATAATTTTACCATGCTTGATGCGGTTATACCATGCAATTGTATAATTATGTCGTTTTTTTATAAGTTACTTTACAATTTATATGTTTTTGGACAAGAAATGAATATTTTATTTTATTGTATGATATAAAATTAGTTAACAGGGATGTGCTATCTCATTACAAAGATGCCAAACTACTACACCAATTATAGAACCAATGCTTGAAAGAGTATCCCTTCACCAACTTACATAAACTAACCCACTGAGCAAACAAAAAGGCAAATTGTTCATAGACTCCCACAACCGATTCAACAGCGTCCATAAAAATCCTACTATATCTCTCCATCCATCTAACCACAAGACAACAAAGTATATACAGACCCAATATATTTGCACAAATCTCAATTATGTAAAGAATAAACCTCAACTTTAGGGGGTCACCCAGCCAACAATTCCTTCAACATAAAGAGTGTTGCAAAAACATCTCCAAATCCCCATCCTCCTTCCATCAAAGCCTTTTTGATTGCCTCTGTGACTCCATCAGACAACATCGAAGCCACTTTGTCCAATTGCTACTAAACCACCACATCCCCAAGTCAATTGGTGTTTTTTGTTGCACCAAGCGCTAAGGTGTAGGTGTTAAGGATCCACAGAGAAAAAATAGGTTTGGTGCTTTTTTCCTAATTTGAGGCGCACTTATCGGCCTTCTGCATTTGGTTGTTGCTCGATTGCATTCCTTCGCCACGTGGTAGCTCATGGCGAACTCTACCCAATGAATTTACATTGCCACTGCATTGTCTAAATCCTTCTTGCTACAATTGTCTTCTTCCCATACAACTCTGCCCTCTTTTGCCTTTCTTATGCTCTCTTTCTATACCGTCCTCTTCATTCTACTTTTGCCCTCATTGGAGCCATCTTTGCAATGGTTGGGTCGCCAAATATGTTGGAACTTCTTTAGTTTCTCGTTTAACCTTTTTCCACTTTTGAGCACCATTTCTTCTCTCGATTAACCAAACCATACTTTAAAACTTAGTCATCTTCATATAAATCAATCTCAACTAGCAGGAAACCATTTGGATGGCCTTGAAGCTTCAAGATGGCTAACTTCATGCATTTGTTATGTCGAGAAGGCCTCCAAACATATTAGCGACCTTCCCGAATGTTACCATACTCCCTTTTTGTGGAGGAATTCAATCTATGTCGATTCAATTTCTCCAACATTCTATAATTTTATTTCCCCAAACCTCCCAATCATGATACATCTCTAAGATATGGAACTCTCCCTTCAATACCTTGAATTTTCCTTATAAAAGTTTTTTTTGCTTCAAGTCCATCAAAACATTAAATTGAGGCCTTCGCTGCATCCATGAGGCAAAAGTTTGGATCACGTACTAGCACTGTCATCACTTCTTTCTCAACCTCTTCCCAACTAGTCTTGTCCAATTTCTTGTCACCAACATTCTTAGAGATTTAATGTCCTCCGTTGGGTGATTTTGTTTAGTGAGGAAATGACATTGGTTTTCTGCCAAATTCATATCTTCTTTCCTCTTATGTTTCATTCTAGGAGGTGTTGGGTGTCCATCTTGATTACTTTCCCTTTCCATATGCCTTCAGCCTCCGCCTTCTTTTGTTCTTTCCTCTAGTCCAATCTTTGCCTACTACTTAAGCCTTTTCTTGCCATATCCTCTACTTCCTCCAAAGGAAGCCACAGTTTTCACCATATTTCCGAGATAGCTTCTTTTGGAACAAAGATGTCATCGTAAACGCCTTTGAACTATTTTTGTTATTCTCAAGAAACTTCCTCTAATATTTGTGTATGTTCAAGCAAGACAAAGAAGTTTGCTCTCTTAGAACATACTTGAATCCACCGTTCCTAGGGAAACCCATGGCTTGCCTTATGATTCTTTTCCATCCAATTAATTGCCCTTTCACTGATCGTGACGCAGTATTTTTTTTCGTTCTTGTCTCTTCTTGGATGACAAGCTCCAAGCTATCAAGAAAGGACCATAATGTGAATTGCTTGAAACTTGATTCAAATGAAATGTATCTCCAATTACCTCGCTAGAATCGCCCTCTAGTGACCGGCAAACGTCCAATTCTCCATTTCCTTTTGATATTTGTCTCACTTTTTGTCCAACAGCTATTTTCTGCTAATTTTTGTTTCATCAATTTTTGGCCGTTTCTTCTTTCAGCGCCTTAAATCTTGTCCCTAAGGTCAACCCATGACCTCCGTATATGGGAATGGATTTTTCCTGTCCTTTCTGCATGTTACAAAGACCACCATTCAACCAATAAAGGTAGACCCAAGTACTTTAATGGTTATTCTCCTCTACCTCTTCCCTTGTAACATTAACTCTGTACATTTTTCTATATTTATTGCCAACCCTAATGTTTAACAAAATTTCTTTAAGATCTTCATAATGGCCATCCAATTGTTATGTTTACAATCAAGAAATAAATAATAGACAATCATTTGCAAATTGGACACGGGAAATTTGCACTTTCTCATAATCCACCTTGAAACCTTCAAACACTCCTTTTTGGTTTGCTTTCCTAATCAAGTTGACCAATGTGTCAACCACCAAGGTGTAGACAAATGAAGATAGCGGGTCTCCATAACTCATTCCCCAATTGTTGTTTATCTTTCCGCTTGATCTTCTCTTAATTATAATTAAGTAGTTAGTCATACGTAAACACTTTTATCTATCTCCTCCATTTTTCTCCAAAACCTTTCTTGTCCATCACTTGTTCAAAACAATCCCAACTAACTTAGTCATAGGCCTTTGCAAAGCCCACCTTCAATAAAAGTCCCTTCCTCTTAATGACCCTATAATGTTCTACCACTTCATTTGCTATTAAGATTGCTTTTCTTGTCAGCCTATCCTTCACAAACGCCATCTACATTTCATCCACTATATAATGAAGAATCTCTCTCAATCTATTAGCTAATATCTTAGCAATAACTATGCATATACTTGTACTAAGACAAATAGGCATGAAGTCTTTGACCTTCAATGAACTAGCTTTCTTTGGGATCAAACAAATGTGTATTTCAATCATTACCCTATTGATTATCCTATCCTCATAAAATTGACTGCACACCTTTTAGACATCCTCCTTAACTATCTCCCAATTTTCTTAATAAAAGTTTAAGCCATTAGACTCTAATGCCTTGTCACCATCACTTTCAAAAACTGCTTTCCTAAAAGACCTTTCCAATCATTCCTTGCTTTCTTGTGATGTTACCTTCCAATGCAATCCCTCAATTCCCAACTTCCTCCTAGGTTTCCTCTTATACAATCTTCTGAAATATTCCACGATAATATCATGTATTTTCTCAGTCCTTGATGTTACCTTATAATGTATTTTCGTTCCCTTTATCCTTAGTCCTTGATATATAACTTTTGCACCTTCGTATGGACAAAAATTTGTGGAAAAACTTGCTGTTGGTGTCCCCCTTCTTGGCCCACTTCATTTTAGTCGTCTTCTTGATAAGTCTTTCCTTATTCTTGTCCATCTCATACACCTCACATATAAGCTCCTTCCACCTATGGTTCATGTTCTCGCTTCCTCCCCCTGGCCATTTGCTCTTGGATTTCATAAAGCTCCAAGGCTATTACATTCCTTTTGTATACCTCTTGGGTTTTATTCCTCCTATTCCACTCTTTCAATCTCTCCTTAATTCCCCTTGAACTTCCTCATAAAGCAGTATATTCACCATCCTACTGGCTGGATTTCACTCTACCACTAACTCATTTTATTTTTGAATAATGGAATTAGCATCCATACATTGACAAATTTGAAAGTAGGTCCCCATGCTGTACCTCCTATGTCCAAGATTATTGGCCAAAGGTCAAATGTAAGCCTTTGCAAAATTATCTTTTCTGCCAACTTCCACATATTTTCCCAATCATTATTCAAGAGAAATCTCTCCAATCTGGACATAGCTGGAGGATACCTTCCACTGTCCAAGTATAAGTAAAGTTCGGCATTTCTGTATCCTTTAATCTTAGCTCATTTATCAGCTTGTCAAACTAAGCTGTCATTGTAGCGATGCTCATCCCATTCCGCTTTTCTTCCATCTTCCTAACTGCATTGAAGTCCCTCCTTATACACCATGGTCTACTACATCTTGCTATAGTGCTGCTATTTCCTCCCAAAAGTAGATTCTCTCCTTTCTTTCACAATGCCCATACACTACTATAAACCACCACTCTTGCTATTCCTTGTTTCTGATCCTAATTGATACAAAGTTTGATGCTTGGAATTGTTCCACCACCTTTATAGTTCTTGGGTCCCGTATGATGAGGATTCCCCCCGAGGATCTGACTACAGGCAACAAAGTCCATTCCAAGTACCTAAACTTCCAGAACTCCTTTACTAGGTCCACTGAGTACTTTTCTTTCTTGACCTCATGTACAGCAACAATATCTGGGTTGGCATTTTCAATGACCCTCCTTATAGTCCTCATCTTATCTTTTGACAAAACGCCCTCAAATATACCAAATAATATACCTATTTTCATCTTCTTGACCCCTCTATCCAAACAGTTTGTCACTATCACTCTTTGCTTATTTCTTTTAAGTCGAGGTTGGTCATCAACAGGAATTTTCTCGTTTGACTATACTCCTGCCTCTCCCACTACTCTTTCCCACCCATACCAATGTCATATCCTTCCTTGTTTATTGTCTCTTTTGCTCTATTTTTCTGCTCCTCCTCACTTCTTCTCATCTTGTCCTCCCTCTTGTTGATAGATGAGCATTGGGGAATAGAAGGAGAAGGAGAAATGTCTAAAAGAGATGGTATAAGGATGACAAGTGTACCTTATTTGATAGAGGTTGTTGTCTCCCCTTTCCGTCTACTTTTTTAACTTCTTCATCACTTACTTCCCTTGTCCTCCCTCTCCCATCATCAGCTTCCTCTCTTTCCTCTAAACATTCTTTGAATTGCATTTCTAGCACAAATTCCCTCTACATTGTCGCCTTCAAATTCAGCTCCCTAATTTTGGTTTGTGTTCTTCCTTCTATCTATCAAGTCTAATTCCCAATAATAGGTTGCCCATCTACCAAAAGCCCCTCTAAGGCTCACGGGGCCCCCTTCTTTTCTTCTATTGTACGTCTTTACGTCCTTTACCTTCCTTAGTGGGTTTGTGCATCTCACGAGCCCAAACTTCACCATTTTCTTCATTGGGCCTCCTAGACTTTTGAATAGCCTCTCTTAGGGCCCTCATACTTTTGGACATGTGTTCTTTGACTCAACTCAAGTAGGCCAATTTTGGATGGCCCACATTTCCTCTCATTTGGTCTTCTCTTGAGCCCAAGCCACATGTCAAACATTTACAGTACCTTCCATTCATCCTTGCCCGACAACGTCTACCACCTTTCTAGTATTTCCCTATCTTCTGCCAATCATTGTCGTTGTCCTTCCAAGCAATCGTCATGTACTCCAGTTTCTTGCCTGTCAATCATCTATCACCATCATCACCTCAATCTTCCACCCGCCAGAATTCCTCACAAAAAAAATTCTTCAATTGCTCTTGAGGTTCCTCTCTCCTCTACAACTCAATCTTTCTCCTCGTGTTCTTTACTTCTAGACACTCCTCCAGATGGAAAATTCAAAGTTACATTATGCCATCATCTTCATAGATTTCCATGAAAATTGGTAAAAACCCAATTTTGTGGCCTCTCACTTCATGATCACCATTTTCATATCTTTGCCCTCCATCGCGGTGTTGTCAAGGTGGTAAGGCGACTTAAGACAATAAGCCTCCATAAGGCGAGGCGAGGCGAGGCAAGGCGGGGCCTAGGCGGTCCTTAAAATAATTATTTAAACATCCCTGAAGAATTATTTATTAATTTATTGGTCCCTTACTCTATATTTATATGTATATACATACAAATATGTATATACATATATATGTATGCGTATATACATATGTATATACATATATATGTATATAAATATACATACATTTCCCTAAAGAATTGTTTAATACTTTTTCATAATTTTATTTATTTATATTTTACATTTAATTAATTAATGATATATAAATTATAAAATTATAAATAATGATATATTAGATAATACATTATGATAAACTTGTGATCATCATAAGTTCACAAACTTCATATTCATAACATTCCAAAAAGAAAAGCTAATTGCGAGAGAGCGAGAAAGAGAGCGAGAGAGAAAGAGGGAGATATGTAGAGAGAGAACGAGAAACATAGAAAGAGAGACAAAAGAGAAACATAGAGAGGGAGGGACGTAGAAAGAGAGAGGAGAGATGCAAAAAGAGAGAGATGCATAGTAGAGAGAGCGGGAGAGACGCAAAAAGAGAGTAGAGAGAGAGGGAGAGAGCAAAGAGAGAGGGAGAGAGTTGAGAGAAAGGGAGAGAGACGTACAATGAGATGGAGAGAGTCACGGAGTTGCTCACTGAGGAAGACATTGAAGTTGCTCATCAGAGTCTCAGAGATGATCGTTGGAATTACTTCAACTCGTTTGACTTTGAGATATTTGATAATGGAGTTATCAGATTTAGGTTAAAATTAAAAAAAATAAACAAATAATTAGAAACCCTCCTATTTTTTTTAAATTTACAGAGAAGCTCTCCCAGCTCCTAGGCGATGGCCTAGGCGTTGAAGGAGCCTAGACGATGCCTAGGCGGCACCTTGACAACACTGCTCCATCGTCTTCTCTGCCATGTCGATTATCCCACCGCACTACTCAACAATCTTCCCCATTGTCTTCTTCTTCAACTTATACGAACTCTACACTTACCAAACTCCCCCTACATAAGATTCTCATCTTATCCCACCTCTCTTCCTTAGACCAACTTTCAGCGCTCCAATCATCACCGAATCTGTTGCTCTTCCCTCATATCAACCTTCATGCTTCATCTTGGCTTTGGCAAAATATGAAAGCCCCAATTGCATCTAGACTCGTCAGCTTTACCTCTCAACGTGTGACTAATTTCTTCCTCTACCCTTCTCCCATCCGTAGTCATCATCTTCCTCATAATGAGCACCTTCCATCTTGTTCCTTCTTCCCTCTATTTTTTTTTTCCCTCTCCCAACTCTCTTCCTCATGCTAACTTTTTGTGTTGTAGTCATCACCAAATGTGTTGCTCTTCCCTCATATCAACCTTCATGCTTCATCTTGGCTTTGGCAAAATATCAGAGCCCCAACTACATTGAGACTCGTCAACTTTACTTTCTTTTTCAGCATGTGACTAATTTCTTCCTCCACCCTTCTTCGATCCTTTGTCGTAGTGTTCCTCGTAATGAGCAACTTCCATCTTGTTCCTTCTTCCATCAATTTTTTGCCTGCTCCTTTTGCCTTCCTTCCTCCTGTCTTTTGTTTTCCTCTTTCTCCACCTTCTTCCAACATTCCTCTTTTGTGTCAGACAGCTCTCTCTTCTGGTGGATTTCCTTTACCCTACTTTCTGGTCTCTCTTCCATTATCACGGCATCCAATGCACTCAACAACTTTCTTTACCACTTGAAAACTCCTCCTCTAGAGTGTAGATAGTTTGGTTGCTTCCCTTGACTATCTTGGTAACTCTCATGAAGCTATCTCTGCTATTGGAGTAGGTCTCCACCAGCAGCACGTAATTTTTACCTCTATTGCTCCTCTTGAAAGGGTTGTCTATAGGAGCCTCCATACCTCTTTTAATCTACTCCTTCATCCACACTGCTTCTTCATAGTCAAGAGTTATCTTGTAGGTTCTTATTCTTGTCTCCTCCTCTAGCTCCAGCTGTTCTCAATCATGATATACTAGGAACCTTTTGAATCTCGTATAGAATATTTTTGTTGCCCTTCTACACCTATCCCCAATCTTCCATTCTTCCTTTGTTTAATTTTACTTTGTTTGTCCTTTTCTTTTCCTCCTAGTTGTGGGTCATCCATGTGTACGCATGGAGCAAGCTTCCTAGTTTGTCCTTTTTCCCTCCCACTACAGTCCACCCATCCTCTTTCATAACTCCCCTAACCAGCTCCCAAAGTGACATTTTCATCTCCTCTGTTCCACTAGTTCCCCCCCCCCCCCCCCCCCCCCCCCCCCCCCCCCCCCCCCCCCCCCCCCCTCCCCTCCCCCCTCCCCCCCCCCCTCCTTCTTCTTCTTCTTTCTTTTTTTTTCCAT
>JAJIYU010001907.1:0-33118 GCA_030144865.1 Tinospora cordifolia
ATACTTGCTACTTAAAGTAAGAAATTTAGGGATTAGATGATGAAAAACTATGTGTTGAAGAGGAAAATAATGAGATTCCATGAGAAAATGTGGAGATTTCAAGCTTTGGCACAAGGATTTTTATGAGAAATATTTGAGGATAACTAGGTTAGAGGAATTGAGCCTCACTTAAGTTGTGGACAAAGTTGAGAATGGCTAGGTTTCGCTTCTAGGATTTAAATTTAAGTTCTTACATTGAACGTATAGCTAAGATGGAGTGCTTGAGATCTAAGGATTAAGATAAAAAAATGCATCAATTGTTAAACATTTATAATTAACATTATGTATTTATAATTTTTTAAAAAATATTATTATTAGTTTTTTTTTGTACAATACATTATTCATAGACCATCTACTAAAATTAGAAATGTAATTGTAATATAAATTATTTATCATGTTGTGATCTTCTAAAAATTAAATTTTCAATTAAAATCTAGAATATTTATCATATCAAATATTATTCTAAACATTAAAAACTTAATTGGGATACAAAATACCAATCATATAAGATATTTTTATTCACCTCTCACATGAAAATATAATTATTGTTAGATATTGTTAATAGCTTCTCAAATAAATATCTTAATTGTATTTTTAATATTTTTTTTCTCTTTCCTCTCTTTTCAATTCTTTTTATCTTTTTTTTTTCTATTAGTTTTTATTTTCTTCTTCTGCTCTCTCTAGAAGGTATCATGTGTACATTGTAGGTCACATGGCATTGATAAGTGTCATACACTAGTACAAACACTTGTCAACATCTAAGTTGGAATTGAAAGATTAGATAACTGGTCAAGATCAAATATCAAAGAAATCACATAACTCTTATCAAGAGATTTTTGAACCAATAGTGTAGATTGATCAATGTAAAGAGAATTTGTGGGCTTGGAGTACGTATAATGGGTAAGCAACACTTGGCTAATATATGGGCATAAAATTCACTCAAGTAAACAACCTTGGAGCATGGGAATCATCCCTTGGGTTTCCACTTAGAGAAAGTGAAGTCCAACTTAAAAATAAAACCTATCGGAAGTAGTTGACTACAATTAAACTGCTACCTTAAATGAATCTGAATAAAATTAAATACCTAAGTAATCAATCTCTACTCAACTTGCTACCTTAGGGATGAGATTAAGAGAGAACAACAAGGAAAAATGAAACAAACAAAGATAAGATCTCAACAAAAAAAAATTTACAAACAAATATAACAATAAAATGTACGCTAGGACCATATCCCCTCATTGAACCAATTCTCTTCCCCCTCAATAGCTTAGTCAAATTCCTCTCTTCTTGCCCATAAAATCCATGATTTCTCTCCCTTTTAACTCACATGAGTCATCCCTATAAAGAATCAGTCATATACTTATGGAAAATCACCCCAAATCACCATCAACCAATACCTTTTTCCCCACGTTCGTCTTCCTTTTTCTTCCTTTTATTAGTTCTCTTTTTGTCTTCAATTTGTAGCTAAGAAAACTTGCAACCAAGCCTCAAATATTAGCAATTAAATATCCCAAAGAAATGTCCTCAAGATTGGTCCAAAAGTAGGTGTGAAAATAGAAATCTCAAGGTTGAATTTTCTCATAGGAAAATCTATTTTCTCATCATAATAGATAGAAAAAATAATTAAGAAAAGGCAAGAAAATTGTCAAATTTAAGAAAATTTGAGTTACCAAGTATAAGGAAATATCTTTTTCGTAAGCAAATTTCTATTTTCCTCTTAAAATGTTCCTTTTCCATGCAATCAAATAGGGCCCAAAAAAAAAACATGTACTCCATTGTTCCAATGGTTCCACCATTTCTTCCCTTATGGTTTCCACCATTTTTGTTGTTTTTCCACTCTATTGTCATCGTACCTCATTACATCATTTCTATGTTGCTACCTCTTAGATTTTATTGTTTTACATCATTGTTAATGGAGAACATTGTTTTGAGAAAAATGTTTCATTCGAAGAAATTTTAGTAATTAAAGAATTTGCTAAGGTAATTCCCAATAATTTGCCCAACTTACCTCTGAAATTGGAAATCCACTTTCTTATTGAGTTAGTACCTGGAACCTAAACCATTTCTATTGCACCCTACAAATAACACTTTGAGAATTACAAACAATTGAATTGAGTAACCATTAAGAACAAGTAACCCCTTCCACGAATTGATGACCTATTCGATCAGTAGAAAGGAGCCAAGGTGTTTTCCAAGATTGATCATAGATTTGATTACCATCAATTGAGGGTTCAAGAAGAAGATGTTTCAAAGACTGCTTTCAAAACTCCCCACGATCACTATGACTTCTTTGTCATGTCATTCAATATAACGAATGCTCTGGTAATGTTCATAAACCTAAAGCAGAGAGTGTTTCGGCTATACATCAACTAGTTTGTGATTATATTTATTTATAATAATTTAATATACTCACGGTCGATGGAGGAGCATGCCAAACACCTAAATACATACTTGTAGACACTAAAAGACTATATACTATATGCCAAATTCAACAAATTTGATTTCTGGCCATCATAGGTCAAGTTCTTAAGCATGTAGTAGGAGTTGATGGTATCTTAGTTGATCCAACGAAGATTGAGGCAGTCATCAATTGGTCAAGACTTATGGCAGTGGCGGAGGTTCGTAGTTTCTTTGGGTTAATGGGTTATTTTTGAAGGTTTGTGCAGAACTTCTCTTGCATTACTACAACACTGACTATGTTAACCCAAAAAGATATCCCATTTGAGTGGATTGATGATTGTGAAGGTGCCTTTGTGTCTCTCAAACGATATGCTATACTCCAAATTCAACAAATGTGATTTTTAGCTATCATTAGTCAAGTTCTTAAGCATGTAGTGGGAATTGAGGGTATCTTAGTTGATCCAATGAAGATTGAAGTAGTCATCAACTGGTCAAGACCTATCTCTACATTAGAGATTTGCAATTTCCTTTAGTAAATGGGTTGTTATTAAAGGTTCATGCACAACTTCTCTCGCGTTACTACACCACAGACTAAGTTAACCCAAAATGATATCCCATTTGAGTGGATTAATGATTGTGAAGATGCATTTGTGTCTCTTGCATTGGCGATTTATATCGTTACATCCCATTTCGGCCTGGCATGCATATTAATGGAAAATAATCGAGTTGAAGCCTATGCAACTAGACAACTCAAGGCACATGAAAAGAACTTTCTTGTGCATGAATTAGAGTTAGCTGTTGTTGTATTAGCCTAAAAAATCTTGGGACACTATCTGTATGGTGAAAAGTTTACCCTTTGTTCAAATCACAAGAGTCTCAAGTACATATTTTTTAGAAGGATCTGAATAAGAGACAAAGGCAGTGATTAGCACTACTTAGGAACTACGATTTCACCATCGAATATTATTCAGGAAAAGTTAATATTGTAACTAATGTCCTCAGCCAAAAGAGAGTCAAGACCACTTGTCTAGCTCGGCAGATGTCTGAAGAGTGGTGCTTATTGAAACATGCCACCATGATGAAAATTTAGAATGTCCCCTTTGATAATTTAATTTGTGCATAACTAAGAGCCCCATTGATATTGATACGAGAAATATCAGAGGCATAATCTCTAGATGTTAATTATGATATGTACAAGGCTTAGGTTAAAGATTCCTCTTAAGAAGAGTGGACTTCTAACGGTAATGGTAGCTTACAATTTTGAGGTAAACTTTGGGTACCAGATGAAACCCCTTTGAGGTGTAAGATTCTTGTAGATTTACATCAATCTAAGTATAGTACTCACCAGGAGCCAATAAGTTTTTTCTTACTTCACCACCAATAAGTCTTTCAGAGGTTCTAATACATCTTGTCACAACCTGGATGCATCGAATACTTATTCTAATGAACTTCATCCAATATGGTTTTCTTACTTTATCTACTCTAACAAACACAAATCCTATTCCCGAGCCTCAATATGTTTTCTGCATCCATCCTAAAATTTGTATGTTTGCCCTGTTCAATGCAGTCAAATAGATTTGTGATCCATTTGTCTTGCCTCTACTCATCTATGATCTGATGTAGAAGATCCAGCTGACAAGTCATATTGTAAAGATACACTTGCTTCTCGTATGAAGTCACACCCAAGTTGAAATCCTAAATTAATTGGTACATTTGACCATTTTCCTTGTCATGTTTATTAGATTTCCTACTCAAAGCATCAGCCACCACATTGGCCTTCCTTGGATGGTAGTAAATTCCACCCATTTGCGTACCTAACAATTAACTCCTTCTGAGTGTATACATAATTTAGACTCTTATGATGTGAAAATATATCAAATCTCTCACCACAAAGATAGTACCTCCAGATCTTCAGGGCAAATACAATAGCTACTAATGCTAGGTCATGTGTTGGGCAATTCTGTTCATGAATCTTCAATTATCGAGAGGCATATGCAACAACCTTCCCTTCTTGCATCAATACTGCATTCAATCCATTTCGTGAAGCATCTGTATACAGAACATATTTGATACCATGTGTAGCAGTAATTAAAATGGGGTTTGAACTAAACTCTTCTCTAATTCTTAAAATGATTGTTCACATTTCTTATCCTAATTAAATTTAACTTCTGTTTTGGTTAGTTTTGTCATAGGTTCAGCTAACTTTGAGAAATCTTGGATGGTACTGTGGTAATATTCTACTAACCCCAAGAAACTTTGAATCTTGTAGCTATCTTAGGTTGCTTCCAATCTGTGACAACCTCCACCCTTTTTGGATCTACTAAGATACCTTCAACTGAAACTACATGGCCAAGGAATTTGACCATCTTCATTTAGAACTCACACTTACTGAACTTGGCATATAATTGATTCCTTCTAATTATCACTAATACAATCCTCAAGTGTTCTATATGTTTAGCTTTTGACTTGGAGTATATCAGTATATCATCTACAAATACTGCCATGAACTAATCAAGATATTGTCTGAATATTTTGTTCATTAGATCTATGAATGTTGCTGGTGTAGTAATTAAACCAAATGGCATCACTGTAAACTTGAAGTGTCCAGACCAAGTCCTAAAGGTTGTCTTGTGTATGTCTAACTCTTGGATTCTCAACTAGTGATATCCTAAACTAAGATCAATCTTGGAGAAACGAGTGGTTCCCCTCAATTGATCGAATAAATCATCTATATTTGGCAAGGGATATGTATTCTTCATTGTCGCCTAATTTAGCTTTTAATAGTCGATAGTCTTCACAAACAACACCAGAGCTTCCTATGGTGATTCACTTGATCTGATGAATCCTTTTTCTTGGAGTTCATCCAGCCAAGTCTTCTACTCTAACAACTCTATTAGTGCCATTCAAGAATGGCTATGGGATCAGTTCTAGGGTAAACTTGAATCTGGAATTTAATTTCTTTATCTGGTGGTAGCCCTAATAGTTCATCTAGAAATACATCTTCATAATCCCAAACCACCACTAGGTTGTGAATTTCTTTCTGTTCTTCAGTGTCCTACTTTAATAATAATTTCTTGAATCTTCTTCTTGCCTCAAGCAATTTAGCATTGCTATCATCAAACTTGTCAGTAACCTCTCATATCACCATTGCTTCTGAAGGTATCTCCTGAGGGTAATGTTATTGTTACCCTTCTTTTTGAATAACCAATTTGTGCCTGATACTAGGTTAACTAGTCCATCCCCAATATTACGTCAGATCCATAAAATGAAAGCACATAGAGGTCAACTAAAATTAACTTATCTTCAAATCTAAGGTAACAATTACACATTCTTTTTGAGGGCACTATAATTCCTATGGGTGTGGACACATTCAATGTCACAGGCAAGGTATTTTTTACCAATTGTAACCTATCTACTAATTGTTTAGCAACAAAACATTTGGTAGCAACTAGATCAAACAAAAGTTTCACAGTAACATTAAACAATAGAGATGTACCTTCAACTATAGGGACTTGATCAATCTGAACATCTTCAACAGTAGAAACTCTAGCTTGATTTTGTCCATGGCCATGGTTTTGATTTTGGTTCTGCCCTTGGTTATTATTATGCTGGGGCTGCTATTGTCGCCTAACTTGTGGACAACCTTTTTGTCTTCTTTCCTAATTATATTATTGTTGTTTCTGCTAATGTTGCTGTTGAGGAGCTTCAACTTTGGTAGGATAAAACTTTGTCACATGTCCTTGTTGGTTAAAATGGAAACATAACTGCTATTGTTTGACATGCTCCATTTGTTCCTCTCAGCATGATTAGGTCATGCTGGGGATACTGTTGTACTTGTTATACCTATTGTTGAGTCTGAGGTGTCCTATTACCATCATTCCAATAAGTATTCTACTTCGTGTTCCCATTCCCTGCCTTTTGATAATTTTGCAGCCTCTTGTTTGGTTCTTCAGTGGCTATTCAAAACTAATATCTCTCTCAATCAATTAGATTCTAACTACCATCTCATTAAATGTAGTTAGACTCAAAGGAATGATCAACTTCCTAATTTCCACTTGTAGCCCTTCTTCAAACTTGTCAGCCTTGCCTTGCTTATCCCTAACTAGTTCTGGTACAAATCTTAATAGTTTTATAAACTTTCTTTCATATTCTGTCACCGTCATAGTTCCACTACAAGAAATTCAGTCTACAACAACATGCAATGTAGGTCATCTTAGACGTATGACAATTTGCAAGCGCATATAGTATATTTAGATGTTGTCAAAAGGTCATCGTATTCAACAACATGCATTGCATGTCCTTGTAATTATATTTTTATGACGTACAATGAATGATGTTACACATTTTTACAACATGCAATTGCATGTCATAATTAATTTTATGACATACATTATGAAAGTTGTAATCACATTCACAACATACACTGTGAATGTTGTATTTGTATTTTACAACATGCATTTTGAATATCATAGTAAACTATTACAACATTCTCAATGTATGTTGTCTTGTAGCATTTACAACATACATTAAGAATGTTGTAATAGTTTAATATGACATTCAAAATGCATGTTGTAAAATACAAATATAACATTCACAGTGCATGTTGTGAATGTCATTACAAATTTCATAATGCATGTCATAAAATTAATTATGACATGCAATTGCATGTTATAAAAATGTATAACATCATTCATTGTATGTATAACATCATTCATTGTATGACATTCAATGTATGTTGTAATAAATTATTTTAACATGATGTAATGTTGTAATTTAGCATTTTTTTAATTATAATATTTACTTCAAATTTAAATAATCTAACTACTTTTAAAATTTGTATAACATAATATAATCTAAAGTTTGTAACTCATGTACATCATTAATACAAAATTAAATGCATATTATATTAATATTTAAGTGTTTAAGTATTACATTTATATCAACATACAAAATGAAATCTAAGACTATATATACAATAACAAAATTACTTATAAAAATATACAAAAAAGTAATTAAGCATGTCAGGTTATATTTTCTTCAACAAAAAAGATCTTTCATAACATGAGTGTCCATCTTTTCTTCAGCCCAAAAGTTGTAATTTTAACCTGTATCATAATCAAAAGAAATAATAATTAAAACATGTGCAAAAAAAATGGAAGAAAATTTACTTTTAAAGAATCTTATAATGTATTTTTATTTTTTTTCGTATTTTACGTCTCACACACATTATCATAGATATGCAAGTCATTAAATTAAAATGAAGCATATCAATTAAATGTTATAAGATATGTGATTTCATGCACCTAAGCATAATCAATTTACAAGCCAATATCATACATAGTTGTAAACAAAATGAAATCTGCAAAAACCAACTACAATTTCTATCAAACACAAAAAAGTTACAAAATGTAACTATAATAATGAAACTGATAAAATCTCTTAGCAAATGATATTTTATATCAGTAAAAAATTTTAACTATGTTCGTGTCTTCATCTCAATCTTCGTTTTACACCTTATATTATTTATTAAGTTAAGATGAAATTCACTACCAAGTACTTTTACATTAATACACAACCATTTTGACTCTCTTCAAGAGAAAAATAATAATGTCTCATTTTGACTCTTTTTTAAATTATCCTCTTTTCATCTTGCAATCATTATAGTATATTCTTATATTATAAAATAAAATAACATAAAGTTTGTTCCTCTTATTTAGAGAGGAAAGGTCCTTTTAAAAGAAATGAGAACTATTATACATACCAAAATAAAATCATCACCACAACTCATAACCCCGCAAAAACCTCTTGATCTTCCACTGTTCCATTCATTATTTAAGGCATTCATACACACATAAACAAAGAAAAATTACAATAATAAAAAAGTGACATAAGTGTTGTAAGTCCAACTAGAAATCGCAAGATGTTTCATTACTACATTTTTTGTTACATCTCAAAACCAAAAACTCTTACTACAATAGATGATAAAAATCGATCAAAGTAATAACGCTCAAAAACATAATTTGAAAGGAAAAGAAAATGCATTCATTTCTTTTCATAACTAATTATCAAATTAACAATATAACATAACTCGTGGCAATATTTAAGTGCATTTGAATGCTAATGGATTGACTAACGTTTATTCTCTAGATTTTTTTTGTGAAGCATGTGTATATTGAAGAAAAACTATAAAGTCATTCTCTACTATGAAGTCATTTTATCTTTTCAACAACTTTATACCACATGCATAGATAAATCTTTAACATGAGAAGAGTTAAATTTTGATTGAATTGAAAAGTATATGACTTTATTAAACATGTTTAATTCCCTTACTATGCAAGAACCACTCTCTTTTCTAGTACTCTAACACTATAATATTTTTGCAACATGTCCATATTAAATCAAATGTCAGAAATGAATACAAATTTAACAAAACATCAAATTTAAATGTATCTAGCACAACAAAAGAAAATAGATTTTATAGATTGAAGCACGTCTTCATTGAAAAATTAAGATCCTAATTCTATGAATTATAAAAAATCCAAAATCTTTAAAGTAGATAAAGACAAGCATCATTATACTTGGTTTAAATTAATCTTATTGAGCTCTTAGGCCATGCAATAGTTGTTCCAGTAGCATTGCCAAGGATTTTTGCTTCATTAGTTGGTCTACTCAATGAAAACTCTGAGTTGAAAACAACATCCACCCATACCCTCCAATTATCTCTACCAAGAGGCATACCATGAACTGTTGATGTGGGATCAGTGGATGAAACTCTACGTTCTGCAACAATTTCTTCATCTTTAAAGTTGTACCAATGCAATAAATGACATTTCATATTCTCAGGGACAACATTTTCTCTACAACTATTATTGCTTTGATATGACTACATTAAGAAAAAAAATGAATAAACATATGTTTTTTGTGATGATAACATAACCAAAAAAGTTATTAAAAAATAACATTGTACCTGAGTAATTTGATTTCTTGAAGCTATATCTTCCAAAATTTTATTACTTTGACTCTATAAAAAAAAGAATTTAAAAAGTGCAATCTAATGAGGTATAGTTTCCCAGCATATTTATGTTTCACACTGAAATGCAACGACTTTAGTGCAATGAGAAATGACATTTTGAAAAACAAAAAAAGGAAAAAAAAAGAAAAGAAAAGAAGAAGATTACATTAGCAGGTCCCTCAGACTTTTTAACTATTGCATATGAATGAAATAAAGAAATGTGAGACCAACAAGAGAGATTGTATATCAATGGAAGAAAGAATGATTTGGAATAACAATGTCTTTTTCTATCTTACTTGGTCTGAATATGTTGTTTGGTTAGGACTCTCCAATAGTCAATAGTCATCACCTTGTCATGTTTCTCATCCATTTTTCATTAAACGTGACTGATTTTCATGTCAATTTTCTGGTAAATATGAACTATTAATAGATCTAACTGAGCCTTAACTAGGTGCAGAAGTTGCTTTCCTCTCCATATAGAGGGGCTTACCTAGAGCATGAGGTTCCTGCTGTTGCAGGGTATGGGAAACGGACAATCGATGAAGCTTTTCTCTACAATTGAGAGGTTGTTTCGAGAGTTGACCCCTAAAATCAAAGTCACTGTGGAACAACTCCAGTCAATGCTGTATATATTAGCCACATGACTGCATGTAATATTCTCTACATCTGCATGAAATTGTACTGTGAAGTTACAGTTATGCAATCTATTTGTGAAGTTCATTTAATACATAGTTTGAGTAGAATGGTCAGAAATTGTAGATCAAACTTTTCATGATGTAGTTATGCATGCTTACTAGTTTGTGGAAAGCACTATTATATATGCCCACTAATTCGAATCCTCAGTTACATGTTTTGTTATTTAATAGCATTTTACATAATGGCAGGGTGTACTTGTGCGGAAAATTGAACCCACTGCTGATGCGAACAATGTTCTAAAAGAGTATAGTGGCCTTATTTTAAACTTTTCAATATTGTGTGGACATCAAAAAATTTTGGAATGATACTTGATGTGAACCAATTGGAAAGGGAATTCTCATGGATATCAAGAGGTAATATAACCTTGAGTGTTTAGGTAGTCCATGTGAATTACAAGTGTTGGTATTTCTAAGCTTTGGGCCTGTCATCTATAAGTTTCACTTGGAGGTTATCCAGTTCATCTTGGTAGTGCACAAGATACTCTTAAACCCATCAAGGTGGTGAGGCTTCTGATTCTGAAAGTAACATATAAGGCATTACATCAAGAAGCATAAGTTTAAGTAACAATACTCATTTAGGTAACATACAAAACAATATGTCAAGGATTAGCTAACAAACACAAAAAATAACCAGATTGATATGGGTTTTTCTTGTTCTGGTCTCATTAAAATGAGTGACTTTTCAGGTAAGTATTCCAAGTGAGCAATCAGGGTATTTTGAGGTGTAAATAACTAGCCATATTGTGGAGTGCTTGATAAGATAAATGGATGTTCAGAGGAATGTGACTTTATGTGCAAAGCAGCTGTGGAGAGTTGAGTTTGAGTGGAATTTCATATGGGCTTATCAAAAGTCATAGTAGACTCCTTGATGGGAGAATTGGTGGTATTGATGGAAGTTTGTCTTATAGAAGCCCATTGGAAGTTCATTCTTTCACTTTCTACAAAGTTTTCTTAGCACTTACACTGTAGATTGGGGGATTATAACTCTCTAAGATTTTGAAAAGATAGTTGGCTGGATTCCAAGCCATTTGCTTTCTTAATTCGCTCACTTCATTGTATTAGTACTACATAATCATCCGAAATGCTCATTTAACTTGACAATAGGCCAACCTATTACCTATTTCAGATTATAGACGTTGGAACATTCACTTAAATAGAAGTCTAATAAGAAATGGCCAAAGAGAATTTAATATCCTTACTTTTAGATTGGCTAACATCAGTTTTATAAGTTGCCCAGATTTACATAGCTGGTCACTTTCCCCATCAGATTCTTATTCTTGTACATCATTACCATTAAATACTACTGCCTCATTTTTATGGAAGATCACAATCCCATCAAAGTAAGGTGTTTGGGTGGCTTGCAGCCCGTAGGAAAGTTAACACAATGGACATTTTGCAGCAGAGATCTCCCAAATTTTATCTTTCTCCACAGACACATTCTTTGTAAGCGGGATGGTGACGTGGGAGAATTTATTCTTTAGCTGGGAGAGTTGTTCGGGTGATAAACTAATCCAGCCGGGTAGTGTTGAGAGGCTACCACACTTCGACACATCACAGACTTGGACATGACCAGCAAGAATATAGGACTGATGGTATCATTTTCTACTATGTGGTTTATATAGTTGGAGCAAAACAGAATGATCTTTCAATCAAGCTAATGGTGAAGTGGAATTATGGGAGAAGGTTAAAAGTACTGCAAGTGCAAGGTTGCTGCTTCTTCATGGTCTAAAGGGTATAGCATCTCAAATTGTGTTACCAATTGAGAAGGATGTATCTCTTGGTAAAGGGTAGAATGTAGATGCGGTGGCAGTCTCTAAATCATAGATGGATAGGTGGTGGCGTTAACTCGAGCCTAAGATTTTGTGTTGCCTAATTGATCAGGATGCTTATGGTAGGTGTACATCTGGCGCACTATGTAATATTTTATTAGTATTAATGTAAAGCTATGTTTTCTCTAAAAAAGGATAAACAGATGTTTGGTTTCTACCTTTATGATTATCATTATACCAATATGTTTCTTTGCTATTGTTTACAACATGAGCAAATGTTGGTGTATTTTTAATTCTGCAAGAGTAATTCATGGTGTCCTCGTCCCATTGCCCAGTAAAAGAAGAGGAAAAAAAAGCAAATATACGTTGGCATGTCATGTTCATTTGAGGGATTATGGATATATTCTTTTCATCTAAGTCCTATCAAGATCTAGTCACTTCAACTCTTAAGATCTATTTGCTAGTATGATCTATAATATAAGGGTTACCATTTATCTTCATTATTAATAGGAAGAAACCTTTGATTTCACTATTTTGCTTTAGTAAATTCTTCTAATTAATGGAGATGTTGTTCGATGAAGACAAAGAATAATTGTACTAGGTACTATGCTTTTTCGGGGGATGTGATTGTGAGCTTTGATGGCATTCATGTAGGATCTGAAGGAACTGTGCCATTCCGATCAACTGAGCGCATTGCATTTCGCTACTTGATAAGTCAAAAGTGAGGCTATCATTACTACGTATTATTTTGGCATTCAATTGTTATTGAAGATGATTCTTGATCGCATTCAAATTTTATGGCTCATTCTTAGTTTCTCAGGAAGTATGTGTTACTTTGCATTCCAATTTCATGGCCTATTCTTAGTTTCTTGCAAAGTATGTGTTGGTCATATCCTTTAACAGTGTGTTGTTCAAAAAATTGCATACAACAGTACAACAAAGATGTAACATTAGCATCTCTATCTGCTAATTCTGTTATTTTCATCAAAGTTTCAAGGCATCAGCACGTTTTTGTTAGATATTGTTAATGGTAGTGGTGGTTATCACGAGTGTAACAGCCAGAACAGTTACCTCTTTGATGTGGTGCGCACGTATGGGCCAGCCATTTCTTTCTGCATCATTCTTAGTGTGTACTCATTGTGTCTTCTGCTCCTTTATACTGTATTGTCAAGGCATTTCAGATGTCTTGCCCCCTGAGATCCTGAGGAGAGTGTTTGTAAATTTTAATTTTTTTTTGAAAATCAAAAAATATTTTAAAGCTAAATTAATAAACATAAATAAAGAATATGTTAAATTAAATAATCTGTTATCTATTTTATACACCAAATGGGGAAATTTCTAAGAATCGAAAACGAGGAGAAACTAGATAGGAAGGAACTAAGAAGAAGTGGGAGTAGAGAAGGAATTGCTAAGGGCTGAAAATGGATGCAAACTAGTTTGTGGTCAGAATGTCTTCATCCGTTGTACCAAATTCGATAAAAATGGTGGTCTTAGCCAGAAATTTTGGAAAATGAAATATTTTGGGAAGAAGCCTTTCATGTTCAAAGTAGGGCAAGGTTTTGTTATAAAAGGTTGGGACAAAGATGTGATGAACATGCAAGTGGGAGAAGTTGTTTTGTGATGCTCTCCTGATTATGCATATGGCACAAATGGATTTCAAGCTTGGAGAATACTTCTAAACTCTGTTTTAGTTTTTGAGATTGAAGTCTTGAGTTCACATTAACTAGTGGCAGGTTGAACAAAAAACACCAGTATCTCTATGGCATCAATAATGAAAGGTTGGACTGCCTCAAATTTGAACTAATCCCCAAAACCTAGAAGCTAGGGCTTGTTAATAAAAACTACATACGATGCCCCAACTCATTGAAAAAGGTAAATGGTAGGGTCGATATTTCTATTGCTTAGAGTCAGCATATGTTCTAATGGTTTTTCAGCAACATTGTAATACCTAAATATAATAAACCATCTTAAACACACCTTCTATTCGCACTCTTTTCCCTGGACATTTGTTCTACTTGCTTCCGTTTTTCTTGCAGCTGTGAATGATCCTTCTTCCTCTTCTCTTCTGTTGAGAGCATCCTGTGAATCAAACGTCTGTCCCTGTTGTGAATAAACACACCTTCTCATCTTCCATTTCCATCATCTCTTCAACTTCTATTGTTTTCTGTTTCTTCTTTCTTTCGTCCCTTTTTCTTCTTCTTCTATCTTTGTTTTTCTATTTGTGGGGATTTCGGTGGGTTGGGAAGATGTATCTTAGGGGAATATGTATGTTGGGCGGGAAGAATATATAATGCTATATTATATATAACGTTATAATCGATTGTTAATTGTAATATATAATGATATATTATTTTTATAAAAATAAAATAATTTTTTTGTATTTGCAGTAATTAATTTTTATATTTTTATTTACCATTAATTTATTAATTTAATATATAAGCTTTTAATACTCTAAAGCGTTTTCAATGAAAACTACTTCATTTGACCTTTTTTTAAATCATTTTCAATTCGTTAATATTTTTTCAAATCGTCTTCATTTAATTTAAAAAAAAACAAGATGAAGGCATTTTTTATTTAAAAAAATTAACACACCTTCACGTCGTATATATTTTTTAAAATAATTTGTAATTCCTTTTTTTTTATAAGTTGTATTCACTTGATTAAAAGAATGAGGTAAAAGTATCATTTAAGTCAAGTGACATAAAAACATCTTCACTTGAGTTTTTTTTTATCATCTTCGCTTCGTTTTATTTTTTTAAGTTACCTTCATTTGATTTTTAAATGAAATAAGGCAGGTGAAGCCGTTTTTTTTTAAGTTACCTTCATTTGATTTTTATATGTTGTAGTATTATATATTATACAACATGTATAGTATACATGTTGTTAACGTTATTTATAAAATATTAAAGACAACACGCATTTAATATACGTTGTTATAATATATATTAAACGACATGCATTAATGTTTGTTGTCTTGCGCATGTTGTCATAGACCTAATTTCTTGTAATGTTCTCTGTGTCAATCGTATGAACTATGACTACAACTATCTAATAATAGCCATGGAGAAGAAATTATTGTAGAATAACTTCTTGAACACTCCCATGTCATGGTTGAAATATCAATCTCAGGGTCATTCATCATCATCTCCCACTAGTGATAAGTAGGTCCAACTAAATGATGTACTACCAAAGTGACTCTTCTAGGGCCAGTTGCTCCTAAAGCATTAAGATGCTTATTCATCTTAGAAACCCTTATATCAGCTATCATGTGGTTTAACTTGCCATTGAAGGTATTCGAATACAGCCTCTAATAAGCAATCAGCAAGTTCATCTGCTCTTTATCATCAACGATCGTTTGATCCAATACTACTTGACCATTTGGCAAAGGGGTCTGACGATCTTGAGGTTGGGGTTGTAGCTGTACTAGAGGCAAACGTTTTACTTAGGTAGAGCCCTCAAAACTTGCTCTATTACCTGTCAAGTGATCTCTACCAACATCTCTGACCATAAAATTGCTCTAACTGGAGCTGCTACTGCTGCAGGTGCCATTTTATCCCTTTGGCCAGACTCAACATGTTCTCTTCCCTCGTCGCATTTCTTCTTGTTCTTGCCATTATCTACAAGTCAAATTCATTTTAGTATCCAAGGCTTAGTGCAATATCATCATGAAATTTTTTTTAATATACATTGAGAATTATAACCTCTTTTCAAATCAATTTCCTTGGTGTACACAAAATTGTTTCTCTTAACCTTGGTATACAAAATGCGTTTTTAGAACTTGTGATAATAGCTATCTTTCCTATATCATTAAAAATGTTTTTTCAGACTTATGATAATAATTTTCTTTCCTATGTTATTTCTTATATCAATTGTCTCATGTTTTCTTCTTGCTCATTCTATCGTGATGCTAGGTTCATGTTTCTAGGTTCTCGACTTGGTCTGTAACCTATCAATTTATCATTTTATGTTCTATTTGAGGATTTTTAAAGTCTTTTAATGTTGTTGGGTGCAAGGTTTTGGTTCAGTGATCACATTATATGTGATATACCATTATACATATTCATAGAACTGAAATAAATATAGCATACATGTAAACAATCATATAATAATACAATTTCATAGCGTAGAGAAATTTTCAAGCTTCCATCCATGCCTCCGAGTTCAAGCGTCCCATACTACTCTTGCTCGATGACATAGGCTTCTACTCAAAAATCTCTCTAGACTTAAACAATTTCACAAATGTCTTGACGACTACGACCACCCGAGCCCCATTATACTCAAACGTGTCATACAAGCTAAGTGTAGGGAAACAAGCTCTTCCAAAGTCACCGATCATTCACCAAACATGGCCCATTGATCTTCGAGTATAAAATTCCTCCATAGCCTAAATTCCTACATGTTCCAATCTTATGTCCTAACCAAACAAGTGTTTCATTCTCACACATTTCCAATTTCTAACCTATGTCCTAGAAGTTTTCATTCATGATCCACTGTACCATCTTTGGCAACACCCAAGTCTATACCTATAATCTTTTTCCTAGGGTCTCTATACTCGACTAAAAGGTTCTTCCATTCGACCAACAACCCACATCAAAGTAAACATCTTTGGTACTTAAGTAAACACTTTGCCCAATATATCTAATAACTAGTCTCTGATAGCACCTTTGATATCAGATTAGCCATCTTACACAACAAATTGTAGTATAGGCTCTAATACCACCTTTGTAACACCTTGCCTCCTGGTGGCCGGTCCTAAAGTAAAAAATTACCAGACTGCCCTCCAATCAATAAAAACAGACATGATAAGATTACACATGAAACAAGTGCATCAATGCCACTCGAGAAACAGGACGTCACTTTATTTCTTTCTTTATCTGTGTCCTAGCTCCATGAGGCTTACTAATTCCAACAACTCACATAGATTCAAAATTCTTATAAAATACTTTGAAACCTTTTTAATCTAATAAACCAAGTAAAATGTAAAATATTCTTCAATATTAAAATCTAAGGTTTGTAATAGCCTTTAAATTCAATCAAATAAACAACTTTAAAACCAACAAGATAATACTAGGGCCAACATGCCCAATTAAAGCTAAACTATGGAACTAGAAAAGTAAATTCTAAATAAAAACAACTAAGGTAACTCCCATTTGCCACACAACATATGATTATTGGTTTCTTGAAATGTTAGAAATGAAGGGGTGAACTCAAAGAGCCCAGTAGGTCATCCCAAGTATTTGAATCATTATTTTAATCAAACAAAGCACACATGCCAAACACTTTTATGGATTGGGTAATTCAAACAATAGATTGTTTAATAGTTGGTGTTAAGACTGAAAGGAATCCTCCTTAGTGTTCCACATCTAGGGAGTGAGGTCAATCAAAACACTCAAACCCATATCATCTGTGAAGTGGGGTTAATCCAAACTCTCAGTTCATTAATCAGGGAAGTGGGGTCAATCTAAATTACCAATTCCAACTCATAAAACAATCAATCAAATACCAGCAAGTTGAGTCAAGGTTGGAATACTCAAGATGGTACCCTTTGGTACATCATCACACTGGTATGTGGTTAAGATCTTTATTAGTATTTCTTTAATGGAATTTCATACCCATAGGATGCAAAATCAGATATACCATTCAATTATATACATGTGAGAATTACAAACATGGCAATCGTCATTCCATCACTATCTTAAGCATGCTAATAGATCATTCAAATAATATTAGTCATGTTATCACACACATCATTGAAATCATGCAATAATATTTATTCATCATATAAATCTAGCGATCAACTAAACATGCCTATTCTATTCAAAGCACATTCCTAAGCCAACAAGCACACATGCATACTTTATTTGAATCAAGATAAGAACTTAAAATTTTGAATCACTTCCACCTTATTGCTTGGTTCCTTGTAGTCCTTGCACTCTTATCTCAACCATCTTGAATCTTCAACCTTAAAGATTTAAATCTATTTATTAATCTTAGTAATTAAATTATTTCTAATACATTTAAGCCATAATATAATGATTCTCTATCCAATCTAGCATATAGTGTGTAGGGATAACATAATACAAGAGTCAAAGTGTACACCTACTTCTGTGTATCATGATATATGGAAGGAGCAACTAGAATGAGTAAACAAGAAACAAGAGAATAAGGAAAATGCAATATTGCGGCAGTGAAATGCATTACTACGATAACTAAGATGAATCAAAATAGGAAAGTTGCATTAGCACAACAAAGTACCATAACCAAAAGGATCAAGTAAAAGAATGAGGAAGAAAATCATAGTACCATAGTAGGGTACTGTGATAACCATAGTGAAAGTTCAAAAAAAGGGAGGAAATGAGTATAGTATTGTGGTAATGGAGATCAGTACCACAGTAACCAACATGAAAAGAGGTCTTGGCATGTTTTTCCCATCCCTTATTTTCCTAAGTTTATGGCCACCAAATACCTTAAATTATAGGTCATGGATCATGTATTAAGACTAGATAGAATCCTTATACCTTACTTTTATCGGTTGAATCCCTTGTATGCTCCAAAAAAAACTTCTTGAATCCTTCTAGGGTTCTATTTTGATGATGGGAGTAAACCAAAGTCTCAGAAGTTGATATAGAAGAAGTTAGTTTTAACTTGTAAGACATCTTGAAGCAATTTCTATGGCCTAAAATCCCCATTGTTATGCAATTTTTTGTGTTTCTCTCCTCTTTCTACTTGTGTTGTTGTGTAGGATGACTAGGAAAAGAAGGAAGGATGAAAAGTCAGCTAGAAGAGGAAGGAAGAAGAAGAAAAATCTCGTGTTTGTATGAGAGGGGAAATAGAAGGTACTTGTTTTGGGTTTATATATATGATTAGGGTTAGTTTAGATTGGTTCAAGAATCCTTTGTAGTGATTCCTTTGTAAAATTCTTTCCTAATCCAACTTCTTTCTATTTTGACTTTTCTTAAGCGTAGGGTTTTAGTGTGTGCCTATTTAGATTAAGCTCATATGTTTGGAATACTTTACATATTTGTTCAACGCATATTTTTTGTATTACCACGGTAGCGAGGAATAGTTTTGTGGTAATTAGAATGACATAGGTAACTATTTTTTGGAGCCATCATCGCGGTGATTCGAGGTACTACCATAGTAATCAAAATGGAATGACTTTATTTCATATTTTTGCATATCATTCTAGGTTTAATAATCCCTTTAATGTTTGATAGGAATTGATTAACATTTTTTTATGTTTATTTGATTAATTATCATTTAAAATATTTATATAAAATCTTGGCGTATTACATCACATTCCCTAATGTGAATTTGCCTACAAGAACACTTTCTAGTCCAACATTGGTATGGCACATTTCAAGTTCCTATGTGGATGACTCTGTAGATCTCTATGTTTGATTAAAGTTGGAGATAAAGTTGTTTAAGGACCAGACATCATTCAAGAATAACAAAGAAAGTCACCAAGATTTGTCAACCATTAAAGATAACACAGGATAGGCAAAAGAGTTATGCTAATAACCAACATAAAATCCTAGAATTCAAGGTTGGTGACCATGTATTGTTGAAGATCTCACGTCAAAAAAGATAATACTGGATTCGATATATAGATTAAACTAGCTCTCAGATAAATTGGACCATTCGAGATTTTGGAAAAGATTGGTTTTGTGCTTATTGTCTAGCGTTACCAACTCAACTAGTTGGTGTGCATCATGTTTTTCTTGTCTCAATCCTAAGAAAATACTACATAAACCCTTCACATGCATTGGATTTGTAATACCCCAAGATTTTATATAAACATATTAAATAATATTTAAATTAATTAAACATAAAATAAAATAATTAATTAGATTCTACCAAACACTAAAAGATTCATTAAACTTAGAATGGTATACAAAATAAATAAATAAAAATAATGAGAAACCATGGAAATAATGATGTAAAATAATTATACACGGATGTATGAGAGGTGTAGGATGGTTAAATACATATAAGGAGGGGTGGTTTCGACATTAACAACAAATAAAAAAAATGCCACTCGTAAAACCCTAGGAATTTAATCTCCAAGCCTAAGAAAGGATTAGAAGAGAAAGAAGTTGGATGGAATACTAGAATGGATTACAACTAAGGGTACTAAATACACCCAAACTAGCCCTAATACTCATCTCATAAACTCCAAAAAACCAATCCAAACTAACCCAACTCTTATATAAAACCTAAATAGGCAACCTTCTACCTCTCTCCTATTCAAAAAGGAGATAATCTTCTCTTCTTTCTTTCTCCTACTTGTCTCGCGAGTTGACACAAGAACCAAGAGAAGAACAACATAGGAAATGACACAATAGTTGAGATTTCAAGCCATAAGTTCTCATCTAGCCATCGTACAAGGTAAAATCAACTTCTAGATTATTAATCTTGTTCTTTTCCCCAACTTTTGAGTGTAAAATCTTGTATCAACAACCTATGAGACTTTGGTTTATTTCCACCATTGAACAAAACCTTGAATCATCCCAAAAAACTCAAGAAACCTCTATTGAAGTTTTCATTGTCATCAAAGGGTTGTGAACAACATAGTAAGGTATAATGATTTTATTTAGTCTTAATGCATATTTTATGGTCTATAATTTAAATCATTAGTATGTTAAGTGCATAGGAAAACAAGAGAGGGAGAAACATACACGAAAGGTCTTGTTCACTTGGGTTACCGTAGTAATAATTCCCATTACCGTGGTAGTGCACTCTCTTCCTCCTTCATTTTCTTTTATTTTTATTCTATTTATAGTGGTAATTATTTCCATTATCGTGGTAATGCATCTATTTCCTTTGTTTTCTCCTATTTACTCATTCTGGTTACCATGGTACTTTTTCATTACCACAGTACTACGTCTATTTTCTTTGTTCCCTCGCATTTTCTCATTTTGGTTACCATGGTACTTTTTCCATTACTGTGGTACTGCTTTTATTTCCTTCGTCTTTTCTTTCTCATTCATTTTGGTTACTGCAATAACAAAATTTACTACCGTGGTACTACCTCTATTTTTCTTTTCATTTCTTCTTCATTCATTTTGGTTACCGCAGTACTCCTTCCCTTGACCGTGGTACATAGAAGTGAATTTATACTATGAATCTTCTAACATCCCATCCTTGGTACGTAGTGTACTATATTGGATAAAGAGTCATTAGATTATAGTTTAAAAGCATTAGAGGATACTTCAAATTACTAAGAGTAATGATTTGGTTCACATCTTTAAGGTTGACGATTCAAGACGGTCAGGATAACTATGCAACGACTAGAAGGAACCGACCAACAAGGTGGATATGATTTCTAGATTTTGAATTATTATCTTAGTTTAAATAAAATATGCATGTGTGTTTGTTAGTTTTAGAATATGCATGTAGAGTTGATAGCTAGAGCTATATGATGAATGAATATTATTTTATGATTCCAATGATGTGTGTGATGATATGAATGCTATTAAATGGACTACCTATTATCTTGCTCGCAATAGTGATGGGATGATGACTACCACATTGAAAATGCATCCCTATACTCTTTAAATTGTATGCTTAATTTTGTCTGCCATGAGTATGAGATTTCATTAAAGACAAACTAATAAAGATCTTAACCACATATCGACATGATGACATAACAATGGATATCATCATCAGTGTTCCAAACTGAACCTAGCTTGTCAATTATTTGATCGACTGTGTTATAAGATTATATTGACATGGAGTTGGGAGTTCAGATTGATTCAACTTCCCTAATTAAGATGGGTTTGAGTGTCCAAAATAGACATCACTCCCCAGATGTGGAGCAATGAGGAAGAATCATTTCAGTTTTAATGTCAACAATTAAATAACCAACTATTTGAATCACCTAATCTAGGTAAGTATTTGGCATGTATGCTTTGTTTGATTAAAATAGTAATTTAAATATTTAGGATGATCCACTAGGCTCTTTAAGCTCATCCCTTTCTTTTAATTTTTTAGGGAATCCATAATGAGTGATTGGAGTGGCTAATGGGAGCTTCCTTAGTTGTTTTTTTATTTACTATTTACATAGTCAATACAATAGTTTTGTTTTAGTTGGACATGTTGGTCCCAATCTTTCTCTTGTTAATTTTAAAGTTGTTTCATGGATTGAACTTATTGGTCATTACACCCATTTTGGATTTTTTCATTGAACTATTTTTTTTAATTGTGAAAACATTACTTGGTTTATTTTATTAAAAAGGGTTCAAAGTGTCTCATGGAAATTTAGAATTCATGTGAATGATTGTTATTAGATGTTATTAAAAAGAGAAAAAAAGTTATAGTAACCTCTCATCCCCCGAGTGGCCTTGGTGTAGCATTGTATATGTTACAATTTTCTATTTATCATGTTTCTCAGTTTTGCAAATGCGAGGGCAAATCTGGTAATCGTGCCCTCCAGTACAGATGCCAAGAGGCAGAGCGTTACAAAGGTGGTATTAGAGCTTAGTCACTAGATTAATTAGGCAAGTGTTTAAGGTATAAACCATCTGCCGTCAGTTTGATTGAGGAACTTTATAGCAATGATGTCAAGTCTATATGTCTAGGAAAAGAGACCATAGATAGATACTTGGGTTTTGTCAATGAGGCACATTGGATTATATAAAAGTTTTAGGACATATTTTAGAAACTAAAAATGTGTGATAAAGAAATACCTGATTGGTCAAAATTTGAGACTAGGATGATCTTGTATCTCTAGTTTCTGCATGATATGGGATGCGTAGGAATTTGGGGTATAGAGGACTCCTAAACTTGGGGACCGACAGACCATGTTTAGTGAATAGTTGGTGACTTTGGAAGAGTTTATTTTCCTATGCTTAGTTGGTACACGATGGTTAAGTACAGCGAGGCTTGTGAGACCTTAGTTGTTGAGACATTTGCAAACATATTTAAGTGTAGTAAAGTTCTTAAGTGAAAGCCTATACCGTCCAGCAAGAATGGAATGAGACACTTGAACTCAGTGGCATAGATGGAAGCTTAAGAATTCCTCTATCCTAGCATGAAATGTATGCATGTTCTCTATTACTACTAAATGAATATCATCATGTGAAACCAAAAATAATGTACCCAGAAAACATAAGAGGATTTGAAAAACCTTGAACAAGGCTTAGAAGAATAAATTGATAGGTTATTGAACAAATCGAGAACATAGAGACATGAGTCTAGAGTCATGATAGAAAAAATGATATGAAATAATTTTTATAACAATAGTGATAAAATTTATGAATAGACATAGGGGAGAAGGTTATCATCACAAGTCTGGAAAAGCATTTTGCATCTCGTTGTTAAGAAAAATAGTTGTGTACACCAAGAAAATAGATTTGACAAGAGATTATAATTTTTATTGTATATTGGAAATTTCATGTGATGATACTACACTAAATTATTGGATACTAAATGACTTTTGACTTATAGATAATGACAAGAACTAGAACAAATGCAACAAGGGAAGTGAACACTGATAAGTCTAGTCAAAGGGACCAGAGGTGTAACACCCCAACCCCCACATTTATTGAGCATTGGACATAACTACCATTCTTTGATAGTGGACTTAACCATTTGGCGGGTCGGGCTAGTGTTACATTATAAGTGATACACACTTGACTTTCTATTTTTCAATACCTCATGCCTTATAATAGATTCAAGAATACAAATATCATCCAATAAAATCAAGGCAATTAAAGATAAAGAAAAATTTAACTTCTTTATTCATAAAAAGAAAGTACATAACTTTATAATGTAAACTATTACATTGTTGATCAAAAGAAATTCATAACCTCTAAAATAAAATAAAATTTCAGCGGAAGACTTATTCAAAATTGGGCAAAATGCCCTTACATTAAGAAAACTTTAAAAAATAAAAACTTGCTAAAATTCAAATTCTATGGTCTTCATAATTTAATTTCTTGAAAAAGAAGAGGAAGGGGTGGCACAAAGCTCAGTGGATCTTTTTCAAACAACCATTTTTCAAATTCAAACCAATAACACATTCATATTTCAAACACTTGCATACATTAGGCAATTCAAACAACATTTTTGTTTAAAGTTGAGATTTTAGACCAAAAGAGCTTTTAAACCCTTGATGTTCTTAATAAAGTACCTCCTTAGAGTGAAATATAGCTTTTCTTAGTCAATTTCATTGGACTTTTGGACTTCAAGGGAACTTACCCACTAACTAAGTACTTTGGTCTTAAAACCATACGAACTAATCATATGAAAAGGACATTCATAGCAACTCACATGTTTAGTATGATGGTACGTGGTTATTTTCACCATCTTCTTTTATTAATTCTTGAATCATCAATTAAACTTCAAAATATGAGACTAAAAATCTAGAACATAAGCATTATGGAAATCAAATCATGGAACATCCATAATCATACATCATTCCTTGAAATAAAACCTAAGCATGATACTAAACATGGCATGATCACTATGAACACATAAATTCGAACAAGAATCGAATATGAAATTGAAATATGTTTTAGAATGCTAGAACTGAAATTATTTTAATTTCAAAAAACTGAACAAACAATGAACATGCTAGCAATTCGAATAAGAAAAACTGGTGTTAGAAAAATCATTTCCACCTTAAGTAAGTCTCTTCTGCACACCTCTGAAATCCAACAGAGTTTCATTACTTCAAGGCTTCCAAACACTCAAGAACTCTCAAGAACACTCAAGAACAGCTCAAGATCACTCAAGAACTGAGGGGATTGCC
The DNA here is from genome assembly GCA_030144865.1 of Tinospora cordifolia. Classification (NCBI taxonomy): domain Eukaryota; kingdom Viridiplantae; phylum Streptophyta; class Magnoliopsida; order Ranunculales; family Menispermaceae; genus Tinospora; species Tinospora cordifolia. Next base: position 24,670 of record JAJIYU010001907.1, read on the forward strand.
AAGAAGAAGGCTAGAGAGAGTCAAGAGGGACTAGTATGCTCTTGATTTGAGATGAAAACAATGAGAGCACTAGGGGTCCTTTATATAGAGTTTAAGACAACAAAGATTGGTAAGTTTTTAGTGTTCTCCTTGTAGGAAACCTGCTAATAATTCAAATTTACGTGCCCCCTAAGCATAGGAAAATAGCAAGTGCATTTGAATAATTTTTTTAGAATTTAGAAACATTTTTCCAAATTTTTTTGGAATTTTTTCAAATTTTTAAGCTATTTTTATTCGTTTAATCGGAGAGTTAATCTGGACCATTGATGATCCTCGATCACATCAACGGTTCGCAATCATCCAAAAATCGTTTCGGCTTCGCACCATTAGATTTCCTCAATCGCAGCACAAGATCAGGGCGCCTAAATCTCGTCCGTCAGATGAGCCTCGATTGCAGCACAATCGTTCACGATCAATGAAACTAGCATGGACCGCTGATCAACCTTGAGCGCAGCACTGAATTGCGATCGATCGAAAATGTCTCAAATCTGGGCCATCAGATCGTCTTCGAGCGCAGCACCGTTTGCGATCAACCACTGCGGCTTTGATCTTCACCGTCGGATGAACCTCGAGCGCAGCACCAAATGATCATCCTACTACGAGCACGAATCCTGGCTGTTGGATTGTCATCGATTGCAGTGTTCGAATCTCTGATCACGATCAACGAAAACAATCTGGACCGTTAGATCAGGCGGATTGGTTCTGGGCCGTTGGATTTTGATGATCCGGTGCTCCTAAGTGCTAATTGTCTTTGATTTCGTTCGTTGGAGCAGACAAATCGATTTTGGGTCGTTGGATGTAGTTTCTAATTACCAAAATTGCTTTTTAAGGTTGCTATTATTTGATAATTGCTAATTATATACTTTTTAATTGATGTAACATGGATTTTTGCACATGTCATTCCATTTTGTTGAGTTGCTAATGTTTTTCCCCTTTCTATTTCTTTAATATTGTATTTATTTTATTTTTTTCTATTTTTTTAATATTGCCAACACTTAATAATTTATGTTTCTTTATATTATTTTTCATTTCTTCATTTCTATGTATTTATTACATATTTTTATTTTCAGAGGGTACGAGTAATTATATAATTCACTCTACTTACTTTATATTAGATAATTAATTTCATAATTGCATAGTTATAAATTAATTAATTAATATTTGATAATTCCACTAACCTTATATCATTAGTTAGATCATCTTGATACTAAAGTTTCATTTGCCTCCAATATTTTTAGGATTTTTTCTCAATGAATTTTATTTCATTAATAGTTCTTTGTTGACAAAATTATGAGGTATTACAAGAGGGCACTTGTGGCAGCAACAACTCCAATTGGGGCAATCTTATCGTCAGATACGATGGTAGAGATCATCTGACAAGTAGTAGAGAAAGTCATAAAACCTCAACCTCAAGTGCAGAATCCACCTCCAATACAGCCACAGTCCCAGGTTCAGGCTCATCAGGTTCTGATGTCGAATGGTCTAGAAATATTGGACCAACTGATAGCAGATGATAGAGAGTAAAGGAACTTATTAATTAAGTTCCAAAAGCTACGACCTAATACTTTCAATAGTAAATTGAATCACATGGCAACTGGCGCATGGTTTACAAAGATGAACTAAGATCTAAATGCTTTGTGGGTACCTAGCCCTAGGAGATTGGTGCTAGTAGTACACTAGTTTGTTGGACCTACTTGTCACTAGTGGGAAATGATCATGAAGGACCTAGAAACAGATACCTCCATGATGACTTCAGAACAATTAAAAACATTATTCTATGATAACTTCTTCTCCATGGTGATCACAAGGTAATTTTACTCGGAGTTCATCTAAGTAACTCAAAAGACGATGACAGTGACTGAGTATGAGTAGAAGTTCACAAAATTTTCTAGATTTGCACCAAAGCTAGTGAGGTACAAGCAGTCCGAAGTGGATAGATTTGCTTAAGGATTGAGAATGGAGATAAGAAAAATTATAGTTGTACTTAGATTAACCACCTTGAAGGAAATAGTGGTTAGAACACAATTGATAAAATGAGACCTTAACTTTGAACAAGTCCTAAAGAATAAGAACAAGTGGCCACAACTAGAGGAGATAGCAGGATCCTCACAGGAAAAACAAAACAAGAATGAAGGGTATAGAGCACCGCAAAATCAGAAATAGGTGCAAGACCAAAACATGCATCATGGAGGTAGACATCAACAGTAGGTAAAACAGTATCCCCAGATATAACATAAATGTGCCAGAGAGGAGTTGATGAAATAAACTAGAAGATAGGGGCTATATTTCCATTATAATCAAAAAGGACGTATGGCAAAGTTTTTTCCTACCAGACCTGAAGCTCCTTGGCAACAATATTACTTAGGAAAGGGACAACTTGGGCGTCCTCAAGTTAGGCATTAGCATTAGCCCTAGCAAAATAATAATCAAAATCAGGAACAGAACCAGAATCAGAACTAGGGTCGTGAACACAATCAATGTAGATTTTTTATTGTTGCAATACAAAATGATGGAACTCTTGTAGTGGAAGGTATATTTCTATTGTTTAATGTTGCTATAAAACTTTTGTTTGATTCAAGTGCTGCCAAATCTTTTTTTCCTAAGCAATTAATGTACAAGATACAACTTGTAACAAATACGTTGCCTGTGACATTAAATGTATTCACACCTATAAGGACTATAGTTACCTCAAAAGAATGTGTAATTATGACCTTAGATTTTGATATAAGCTACCAATCTATGCATACTTCCATTTCATGGATATAATGTAATATTAGGGATGGACTAGTTGACCCATATTGAGCGCAGATTGATTGTCCAAAAAGAGGGGTAACAATTACATTGCCCTAATTGAATTTTAGGCAATGCAAATGGATGGAGTTCCTTAAGGATCCTGATTTCCAATTGGATTACCATCTAAGGAAGGCAAATGTAGTAGCTGATGCTTTGAGCAAAAAATTTTAAAAACAAGAGGAGAAAAAAGGTTAGATGTACTAATTAGTTGAGAATTATAACTTGGGTATGACTTCAAATGGGAAGTAGGTGTACCTTTACAATATGACTTGCCAATGGATCTTCTACATCAGATTAAAGATGAATAGAGGCAAGATAAGCAGATCAAAAATCTGATTGAAGGAGTTGAATAAGGCAAGCATACAAATTTCAAGATCGATGCCAAGGGCACATTGAGACTTGGGGATAGAATTTGCATACTAGAGAGTGAGCAAAGTAAGAAGACCATGCTAGATGAAGCACATCAGACTAAGATACAATGAATCATGATGCCGATAAGATGTATTAGAACCTTTGGAAGATGTATTGATGGAGAGGAATGAAAAGAGATATAACAAAGTATGTCTTTAAATGTCTAACCTATCAGCAAGTAAAGAAGAAACACAGAAAACTGACTAAACTGTTGCACCCTGTCCCAATCCTAGAGTGGAAATAGGATAATATCACAATGGACTTTGTTAGCGAGTTACCCATGAACTAGAAGGGGGAAGATAATGTGTGGGTGATTCTAGATCTTTTGATAAAAGTGGCTAATTTCCTACCTATACAATCTATAGATCTAGTTGGAAAGCTTTGAGAACTTTATGTCAAAGAAATACTAAGGCTATATGGTTAACCTATGACTATAGTGTCAAATAGAGACTCTAGATTCACATCTCGATTCTAGCATAGCATATAGAAGGAGCTAGGTAGCAAATTCACGATGAACACCAATTTTCAACCTCAGACAGATGGGTAGTTTGAGAGAGTCATCCAAATATTGGAGGGTATGTTGAGAGCTTGCATCTTAATTTCAAGGGCAATTGAAGCAAGTATTTACACTTGGATGAATTCCCCTATAACAATAATTATCAGGCGAGTATACAGATGGCTCCATATGAAGCCCTTTTCAGCAAACCCTATAGGTCACCGTCATGTTGGGCCAACTTTGAAGATCGTGTGCTTACAAGGCCTAATTTAGTGGAGGAGATGAATAATCAGGTTAAGCAAATTCAAAAGAGATTAGTGATAGCACAAAGTAGGCAAAAGAGTTATGCAGATAAGAGGAGAAGATCTCTAGAGTTTTAGGTAGCAATAAAGTGTTTCCAAGGATTAGTCCTCAAAAAGAGATCATACAAATTTGGCATAAAAGGAAATTACCAGCGAGATTCAATGGCCCATTTGAAATACTTAGATAAATTGGTGAATGTGCCTCTGAGTTGGATTTGTCGAATAGGATGTCTGCGATACAAAATGTATTCCAAATGTCGATGCTGAGAAGATATGAACATATCCTTCTCACATAATTCATTAGGAGGAGAACGACATTTAAAATGATGTCACACATGAGGAAGCAGAGGCCAGGATCCTATAGATTGTAAAGTACAAAGCTTGAGAACAAAAAACATTTCGTTAGTCAAAGTTCTCTAGAAGCATCATAGTGTTGAAGAGGCAACCTAGGAACTGGATAGTGAGATAAGAAATAAATTTTCAGACTTCTTCACTACAAATGGTTGACTAAACAGCATTGGAACAAGTGAGTACGATATGTTAAATTACGAGGACGAAATTTATTCTAAGGGGAGTAGATTTCAATACCCAAAGATTTTATATAAACCTTTTAAATAATAGTTAAATTAAATAAATATAAAATAAAATAATTAATTAAATTCTATCAATCACTAAAAGATTCATTAAACTTAGAGTGGTACACAAAAATAAAAAATAAAAATGAGAAACCATGGAAATAATGATGTAAAAGAAGTTTACATGGATGTATGAGAGTTGTACCATGGTTAAATACATATAAAGAGTGGTGGTTCCTAAATTAAAACAAATTAAAAAAAGAATCACAGCTCAAAAAACCCTAGGAATTTAATCTCCACTCCCAAGAAAGGATTAGAGGAGAAAGAAGTTGGACACAAGTAAGGGTGCTAAATACACCCAAACTAACCCTAATCTTCATCTGATAAATTCCTAAACCAATTCAAATTAACCCTAATCCCATATACACCCCAAATAGGCACCTTCTACTCTCTTTCCTATTCAAAAATGAGAATATCTTCTCTTCTTTTCTTTTCTTCTTTCTTTCTCTTAGCCATTCTCATAAATTGACACAAGAACCAAGAGAAGAACAACATAGGAAACTACACAAAGATTTCAAGCCACAGGTTCTCATCCAGTCATCGTACAAGGTAAAATCAACTTCTAGATTATTAATCTTGTTCTTTTCCTCGTCTTTTGAGTGTAGATTCTATCAACAGCCTCTGAGACTTTGGTTTATTTCCAACATTGAAATAGAACCTTGAATCACCCCAAAAAGACTCAAGAAGCCTCTATTAAAGTTTTCACTATCATCAAAGGGTTGAGGACAACATAGTAAGGTATAAGGATTGTATTTAGTCTTAATGCATAGTTCATGGTCTATAAGTTAAAGAATTCATATTTTAAGTGCATAGGAAAACAAGAGAGGGAGAAACATACATGAAGAGTTGGGTTCGCTCAGGTTACTGCAATAATAATCCGCATTACTACGGTCTTGCGCGCTCTTCCTCCTTTGTTTTCTTTTATTTTTATTCTGGTTACCACGATACTCTTTCCATTACTATGATACCGCATCTATTTCCTTTGTCTTCTCTTACTCATTCATTTCGGTTACTGCGGTAACACAATTGTCTATCGCTATATTATGTTTATTTTTCTTCTCATTTCTTCTTTATTCATTTTTGTTTCTATGATACTCCTTCCCTCTACCGCATTACACAAAAGCAAGTTTATACTGTGACTCTTCTAACATGCCATCCTTTTTACACTGTGTACTATATTGGATAGAGAGTCATTAGATTATAATTTAAAGGAATTGGAGGATACTTCAAATTACTAATAGTTATTATTTGGTTTAAATATTTAAAGTTGAGGATTCAAGACGGTCAGGACAATTGTGCAAGGACTAGAAGGAACCAACAAACAAGGTGGATATGATTTCTAAATTTTGAATTATTATCCTAGTTTAAATAGAGTATGCATGTGTGTTTGTTAGTTTAGGAATATGATGTGGATAGAATATGCATGGGTAGTTGGTAGCTAGGGTTATATGATGAATGAATATTGTTATATGATTCCAATGATCTGTGTGATGATATGAATGCTATTATATGGTCTACCTGTTATCTTGCCTGTAATAGTGATGAGATGATGACTACTACATTGAAAATGCATCCTTGTACTCTTTAAATTGTATACTTAATTTTGTATGCCATGAGTATTGTAATGACTCATATTTTAGGCACCAAGTTGATAGATTCAATATATGCACTCTCATGTATTTTGTTCGATCTTTAATGAAAATATATGAAATTTTACAATTTTCACTAATTTTACCCATTAAATTGAAGGAATTAAAATTAATTGAGAAAAAATTCTGAAAAAAAATTTAAGTGTTAAAATATTATAGAAATGCAATTGGGCTTTAAATGGATATAAATGCTCCATTTACTAATTTTTCATTTACATTTAATTGGATGAAATTTAGAAAGTCAAGGGAATTAAAAAATAGAAGAATTCATTTAATTATTAGAATTTGCATTTATGCTAGTAACACATTAGTAATTAAAAGTGTTCAAATTGATTGGCAAAAAAAAATATTCCCAATAATACATAGAGGCCAAAATTTTAGAAAAAAAAGGGAGAAATAATATATTTGACTAATTAATTAAAAGAAAATTAAAAAATATGGATTAGTTAGTGAGTGATTAGGTTGGTTAGTTGAACATTCCATGGATTACCATCATGTTCCTAGAGTGTGTGACAAATAGTAAGAAGTGTCATGTCAAAAAACACAAATTTAAATCTATTTATATACCCACTTAACCTTCTTCCTCATTCAATCATGCTAAAAAAAAAACAACTCCATTAGAGACCTCAAGAGAGTAATTGAGAAGGAATTTCACTGAGTATTAAGAGAGAAAGTGAAGGAGCTCACCAAGCTCTTCAACATAGCTGACACGCTCAAAGGATAAGAATGATGAAGAGATCATGATATTTGGGTGTTTTCCAGCCCTTGATACTTAAATATGTCAGGTAGAACTCTATCCTGAACATCCCTACATCATTATATTAAAGTAATCTTGCTAGCTTGACGAGATCATGATGATTGTTCCCCTATGTTGTGAGCTCTCCAGATTTGAAAAGAATTGAAATCTTGTGGTCTTGAGTTGAGGGATCAAGGTGATTGCATAGCCTTGTAGCCTTTTGAAACACCCTCAAGAAAAGTATAAACCCATGTAACACCTTGCATCCACCACCCAAATTGTCTCGGCACATTCGCGTCATATGCTTTGCTTGTTGGATGTCTTGCGGGGTGCCCAAGAGGCGAGCGATCTCATATTATTATATTTCTTTTGATCTCAATTCTATGAGACAAACACTTAAAACGGATTTTAGAATGCAAATGAGAAATCATTTGATAAAATAAATCAATATCATTTATTGAATTGAATATTCATGAAGTACAAGGACTCTTGAATTTTATTACATTAAACTGAAGTTTAACGTAAAATAGAAATTAGGGCTAACAAGCCTGACTTAAATATTTCATGAATAGAATTTAACTCTAAATACGCAACATTTGTTTAGAAATTCCCTGAAAGGTTAGAAAAGGAAGGGTGAGCTTACGTGCCCAGTGGATCATTCTAAATATTTAACTCCCTATTACAAATCAAATAGAACATGCATAACTGTAATACCTTGAAAACCTTCCATTTAACAAAATAAGAAATTTTTATCCTTTTAGTGAAATTTGAATGAATCTACCCTCATTTTAGGGCTGAATATAAAAAATACAAAATTCTCATTTGGTGACCCATATGAACCTAAAATGACCCGAAACAAGGTATGGTGTCATGAACCAACAAACTAGACTACATATCCAAAAATCAACCCAATCGACCAAAATTAGGGTTTTGCCCTACAGAGCGATCCAGATTTGGAAAGAACAGATAATAGAGGTACCTATCAAACTCGGAATGACTCGAAACTTCAGGGGATGGCATAAACTAGCAAGACACATGACATATCCAAAAATCAGACCAATTGGCCAAGGTTTGAACCTTCATTTGCCTACTGCATTTGGTAGGTTTTAAAGAAGGAAAGTTTCAGAAGAAAATCACCTCGACCAAATTGTACCTTAAAATTTAGATATGGATTATGTGGTCATAACCTAAATCCCTTATAAATAAGGATACATTTAAATTATTTAATTTCATGTGAACCCATGAAGACATGGCCACCCAAAACATGTGCAAGTCACATGTAACACCCCAACCCCCGTATCATTAAGCATTGGACGCATCCACCATTTTTCTTGACAGTGGACTAAACCAAACGGCGGGCCGGGCCGGTGTTACATTACAAGCGACGC
>JAJIYU010001908.1:0-33137 GCA_030144865.1 Tinospora cordifolia
AAACCTTAATTTTCATTTAATTATCAAATTAAGGTCTTATTTGCTTAATTTTTTTTCTATATCTCTAATATATTTTATTTTTCATGTGCCAACCCACAATTTGCACCCAAATTTCTTAAAATTTTTGAAATTAATTTACTTAACTTATTTTATTTATTTTAAATTATTTGACAAAATTCTAGGGTATTACACCACAATATAAGATCTGAATTTATCACAAGTGAAGACAACAACTAGCAATTTTTTTGTGCTATAGTAGTATAATTCTTCTAAGCATCATCTAAAGTCTTGCTGGCATAATAGATTGCTTTAAACGATTTTTTCCTTTGTTGTCCCAAAATAACACCAACAACATAGTCACTAGCATCACGCATAATCTCAAATGGCTCTCCCCACACCAGAGTATACATGATGAGCAAAGCTATGAGTGTATTCTTCAATGTAATGAAAGTCGCCAAGCATTCATCAATGAAATTGAAATTGGCATCCTTCTCAAGCAAGTTGCACAAGAGACGAGTCATATGAGAAAAGTTCTTTATAAACTGACAATAAAAGCCCGTGTGACCCAAAAAACTACAGACTTCCCGAACTAAAGTAGGTAGTTTAAGATTTTCAATCACATCTATCTTAGCACGATCCACCTCTAGTCCTTCAATAGACACTCGATTCCCCAAGACTATGCCTTCTTGAACCATGAAATAACGTTTTTCCCAATTCAGCACTTGATTCTTTTCTTCACATCGTGCTAACACCCGTTCAAGGTTTTTAAGGCAACCATCTAAAGTTGCACTAAAAAAAAAAATCATATCAGCAAAAATGGCAATCATGCATCTCTAAAAAGTAGCAGGAGCATTACAAAGACCAAAGGGCATCCTCTGAAATGCATAAGTGCCATATGGGCGAGTAAATGTGGTATTCTCTTTGTCTTTTAGAGTAATAACAATCTGATTATATCCTGAATACCCATCCAGAAAATTGTAGAAGTCATAGCCAATAATTCTATCTAGCACTTGATCCACAAATGACAAAGGGAAGTGATCTTTTCTGGTGGCTTTATTTAATTTTCTATAATCTATGCAAACTCGCCGCCTCGCAGTCATTCTAGAAACAATTGTTTCTTTCTTATCATTTGTGACCATAGTAATTCCTCATTTCTTTGGTACCACATAGATAGGACTGGCCATTCTGAATCTGAAATAACATAAATAATCCTAGCCTTTAACCACTTCATTATCTCTTTCTTAATCACCTCCTTCATAATGGGGTAAAGTCATCATTGATGCTCAACTCTAGGTTTATGGCCTTCTTCTATTAATATTTTATGCATACAAATAGCCTGACTAATCCCTTGTATGTCTTCAATAGTCGAGCCAATAGCAGACTTATCTTATCTAAGTACTCTTATCATTTTTTCTTCTTGAGTAGAGGTTAAGGAAGAGGAAATAATAACAGAAAGCGACTTGACTTCATCCAAATAAATATACTTTAAATGGTTAGGAAGTGATTTTAAGTCACTAAGCACAGGAACATCTTGTAAGATTTTACCTTGAATTGCATTAGGTAAGGGTGTAAATATGGTAATTTGTTCAGGTGAAGAGGCTTCAAGAGGTAAGACAACAAGAAATACAACCAACCATATCATCTTTAGAGTGCAAGTCATCAAATACTTCAATGATGCAAGATTTTATTAACTCAATCTGCTTGCATTCATGTGAGTCACTAGGGAATTGCATGGATTTGTAAAGATTGAAGACCAGTTGCTCTTCATTAACCCGTAATGTAAGCTCTCCCTTGTGTACATCAACAAATTCATGGCTTGTGGCTAGGAATGATCTACCCAGAATCAAAGGAATCTCACCATCTTCTTCCATATCCAAGACAACAAATTCAACAGGAAATATGAACTTATACACCCTTACCAAAACATCTTCAATTATATCCCATGGATAAGTGAGAGTTCTATCAACAAGCTAAAGAGTAACTGTGGTAGGTTTAATTTCTAACATTCCCAACCTTTTGCACATTGACATGGGTATGAGATTGACGCTTTCCTCTAAATCACAGAGTGTCTTCTCAAAAACTTCTGACCCAATATTGCAAGGAATAATAAATCTTCCCAGATCTTTTAACTTTTGAGGAAGTTTTCTATAAAGGATTGCACTACATTCTTTAGTCAGCTTCACTGTCTCAAAATCTTCAAGTTTCCTTTTCTTGGACATAATCTCCTTCTTGAATATGGCATAGTTGGGCATTTGCTTAATGCTTCTACAAAAGGACTATTGATGTGTATCTTCTTAAACATCTCCAGAAATTTTGCAAATTGATCATCTAACTTCTTTTTTCTAAAACCCCTGAGGGAATAACAATGGTGGAGGTTCAAGGAATTTGCCCTCTTCAATAGTAATCCCCCTAGGTTTCTTTTTTATCTTCTGTTGAGGTCCAGGCTATTTAGTTGAGGGAATTAAAACATCCTTCTCAAGATCATCAGTTTTTTCAATCTCAACACATGGACTAACTGGTTGAGGTGGACTTGCAACTTCTTTTTCACTTCTAGTCATCACTGCCTTGCAACTATCCTTGCGATTTATCGGAGTGTCACTAGGGAATGAGTTGCGCTGCTGGTTTGAAACTATTTGTGCTAGTTGCTCCACTTGAGTTTCTAAGCTCATGACTGTAGCATTCATATTTCCCATCTAAATTTCAATACCAGAAACTTTGCTATCATTTTTGTCCACTCTCCCTGTCAATTCCTTGAAGAAACGAGTATGCATAGTCATCATCTTATCTAACTTGTCTTCTAAGGAAGGATTTTTCTCTTGTAAGGGTTGTTGTGGCACAAAACCTAGTGGCAGTTGCTGAAAATTTCTATCATTGGCATAAGAGAAGTTCTCATGATTCCTAAATCCTGGATGATAATACTTCGAAACATTATACCCTTGAGATTGGCATTAATAATTGTTGAACCTATTCATTGCATTTAACTATTCAATAGAGGCTTATTCAGTAAAAGGTGCTTTGTTAGCTTCTGTTATTGCAAGAATGGACTGATTTTGAAACTGACCACCGCCACTTTTCTCTTATACTAAGTTCAACCAATGAGTCATGGAGGTAATTTGGGCATGTAAGGCAGTTATCTCATCAACCTCGTGTACTCCCACCCTTTTTATTGAATCTCTTTCTGTACTGTGGACATAAGCATTTGTTGCCATATCTTTAATGAGTTGAATGGCATAAGTAGTATACTCGCTGATCAACTATCCTCCGGTAACAGAATCCACCAACACTCTCTTTGGTGGTGTAAGTCCATTGTAGAACATCTAAATTTGAAGCCACGAGAGATATTCATGCTATGGGCATCATCTCAATAAGTCATTGAATCTCTCCCAAGCTTCATAGAGAGACTCGAAATCAGATTGCTTGAATGAACTGATTTCACCCCGCAATTGATGAACCTTAGCGAGAGTAAAATACTTTTGAAGGAATTTCTGGCCCATGTCCTCCCATGTGGTTATGCTACCAGGAAGTAATGTTTGTAACCAATTCATAGCTTTATCCCTTAGAGAAAAAGGGAAAAACCTCAATTGTAATTGATCTTCCGTTACCCGGTTCATCTTGACCGTGTCACAAATTTCCATGAAAGAGTTGAGGTGTGTCATAGGATCTTTTGTTGTTGAACCCCCCAAACTGTTGTTGTTGCACCATTGTGATCAAAGTTATTACCATTAATAGGAGTCCTAGCTATCCCAGAATAGCTGTTGTTCAATACGGATTTAAAGAAATCCTGTAACGGTGCTTCTCCATTGTTTCCAACACCGAAACTTCCTCTTTCAACCATAGTTAACACATGTCTTTTGGCTTCCAATTGGATTTGATTAATTGTCTTGAACAAATCTGGATCGTGCACTTTAAAGGATTCTCTACTCATGCAAAACCTAAAACACCACAAGAAAACATAAGATCAAGTGTATTTAATGAAGTTAAAGATAAGATAGACTAAATCAAAATAAGAAATAAAATTTTCCTTAATTAAAACTAAACCAAGTTCAATTGGTTCTAAGATGTTTAACACTATTCCTTGACAACGACACCAAGAACTTATTGAAAATTTTGCAAGTGTATAGAATTGCAATAGTAATGTACGATAGAGACCGAATATCATCCTTAGGGAACAGATACTAGTTAACTGTCTTAAAGCCCAATCTAATATTAGTACTCACTTTATTGAGGCTCCTAATTGAAGTTGATTTGTTAACATCCGAATTTAAATTGAAAACAATTAAAATCAATGAAATCTTGTTCTGAAAACTGTTTTGATTAACCATCTAGGATAGTAAACTCTATTATTCTCACACTCACTTCATATTCTAATTAATTAAACTCCTAGTTATGTAGGTTCTAACACTTGTCATCAAAGCCTTCTCCTGAGGCACCTTAACATCTATTAGTCTTGTTCCCTAATACCCTCTCCCAAGGTGCGCAGTTAACAATCTAATGCTTTGCACACTGTAATCACGTGTAACCTCCTAAACAATCGACAACCTCCCAGTCAATCAATTGATCTAGGTCTATATTATGATTTTTCAACCATTAAACTTCTCTCTCGAGTTAATTTAACAGTTTGTAATCATATTGTTCATGGCCAGTAAACAATAAGCATTAAACACCCAAAATATAAAATAGAACATCAAAATCAATTAATTGGATTACTAAATCTTAGGTTTTTACAATCAAAATTTGCATTCCAGACTTTAAATTAAACTAGCCAAACATAGTATTGAGTTCAAACATCAAAGAATAGAGAAAACAAAATATCATGCTCAAATCTTGATCGTTAATCTTCAATTCTTCTCTATTTTTGCTCTTCTTCTTCTTCTCTTGGTTGTCAATGTTAGCAACTTTTGAACTTTCTTCGAACCCTTAAAACCTAATACTTCATCCTATATATAGTAAACAACTTAAAAACCCTAAAACTCTTGTAAAAATCTCATAAAATTATAAACTAATCGCATTACCGCTGTCACTGACTGTGGTAATCATGTTATACATCGTAAACCTGAAATTCGAATACTAGTGACCGAAGTCATTAACCTCAGTCATTCATCCGTTCCAACAATTCCCTTTTGGTTGCTGAGTAACCAATGTGATAATTACTTCTTCGTATTTTCTTGGCTTTTCTTTCAATTACTTAGGTTTGTCACTCACCTACCACGGTTGTTAGTTGATCCTTCATGTTTTTAATCTTTCTTTGCTTTTCTGTGCTGTAATCACCTCTTTGTTTCATTCCTGATTTGGACAAACATTAAAAACCTTCGCCAAACATCATATTCTCATAAAAATACCATAATCAACACTTAAATATTTTTAAATGCAATTAAACATGCAATTTACATCAGAAATGCTCATGCAACTAAATATGCGCAAATATACTTAATTTCCTACTAGACTTCTATAAAATACATATAAATTACCCATAATAATTTCAGTCTACTATGCAACTAACAAATATGCCCAAACTTAGACTATTTTTCATCTCCAAACAATGACTCAAAATCTATATCTACATGCCATACCATATACAATTGAATTCTTCTTCACTCATCATTGTAACCTCAATCATTCATCCCTATAGTTTACAACTCATTAACATGTCCCCAAGGTTGCTCAGGTTGCTAGATTTTCAACTTATCCTCTATTCTTCTTCAACTTCACCCTCTCATTTGTTAGTATCTTGGTCGTCCTAAACCTTGTAAATGTGTTGCAACTACCATCCTACTTGCAGAATTCATCTCCTAATACCTAAGTACACAAACTCTCTAAATTTTCTCCTCTATCAATCCTTTACTCAGGTTCCACTCTAGTTAGGATCAATGGTCTTTTCTTTACATTGTAATGTGGCCAATCTCATGGTACAAGTGTAGTGAGAGTTTTGCTTCTTACTCAAGTGTACACTCATAGCAATAATACAACATATTTTGTTTGATTCTCTTAATGTAACTTGATCCTTTCATGATCAATCCCTTGTTTTTGTTCCTTCATGCTCAAAATCTTGCTTTTATAGTTCTTTCAAACTTATTTCAACACAGGTACTTCAAATTGTACCTGCATGTACACCCATACAAAAGTAGAAAGTCTAGCTTTCATTGACAATACTGAAATAACAACTATAAAGCCCCCACCCCACCCCCGTTTTTTTCAAAATCAAATCGAAACTCATATATCTCAACATCAGCATCCCTTCCTTCTTCAGATCATCAAAACAATTGTTATTACGATCATGAGTTCACACAAATAGGTCCAATATAAATATACATGAAAGGCTAGAGTATTTATCATAATGTTTAGGTTAATTACAAGAAAACAAGATTTAAGGCTCAAATTGGCTACAAAGGATTAGCAATTCTAGGATTGGCCTTTAGGCTATGACTTAAATAAAAATAGCCTACATCATTTCCCTTCTAAAGTTCTCCCCAAGCAATGTTCAGGATAGATTTAATTACCTCAAGAGTCCGTGGGAAATTCATTCTACTTGTAGTTTGGTCTCCACTCCTCAGTTCCTCAGTTTTGGATTCCCACTCTACCTAAGACTACAACATTGCATCAAAGAAAAATTTCAAACATGCCAAGCACACAAATTTTTTGAACATACCCTAGTTTTTTGTCTCATTTTCCTATAGGAACTTCAAATCTCATTGGTCACTCAGTCAAGGTTTCAACTGTATGGTATGAATCTAGCCTAACTGACAAATACTATATGATCTTAATCATAACTGGTATAATGATCTGAATACCTAAAACATGCAAACCAAAAATGAATGAAAAAAATAACCCAAAAAAATAAAAATAACAATAACAAAAAAAAACTAAACCTGAAATGTTGAAGATCATTAGTCTTTAATGCACACCCCCAAACTTGAAATGTGCCTTGTCCTTAAGAACACATTTACGCACACACACAGGAGGGTAAACACATTAAAAACATGCAAAGAAAAAAATGGTAGAAAAGTTAGTTTGGAGTTTGCAAAATGACTAAGCAAATAGAATAACTATAGAGAGTCAAACACAATAGTTATTAGTATAAGAGTGCAGTAGAATATAAATACATCCAAAAATGAGATAATAAACATAGCTTCAATCCCCAAAAACTTCTGCCTCCATAATGAAGTCGATGTCATCAACACCATCATCATCACCATCCCCATCTGCAAGTGGTGCTGGTGGTACTGATGCATCGCAACATGTAAGATCCAAATACGATGCCAAGCAACATGGTGGTGGGTCAGCATGTGCCATCTCTGGGTTCTCTCTATGCAGCCAACGAGTGATATATGCCCAATTATGTTAAAACAATGTGAAGCTCTGATGTCTAGGCACTAGAAAATGAAGTAGTTGCTGCAGTGGAAGGTTCTGGTGGAGCTGGAGTTGATGGTTCAAAAGTAGACTTCCTTTTCTTCACTGGGGTGGTGGTAAGCATTTTAACAACAATGTCATCTTTCATCTTCAGCAAAGGCTCACCTTTTTACCAAACGACCCCCTCCCTTTTACACAACTCTTTGACCAATGTTGGGTGAGGCAAGCAAGCATTGGTCCTATCTATGGATGTTCGGATGGAATTAGAAATGATAGAGCCAACGTTGATCAATAGGCCTTTCATACTGCAGTAGACAAGGACAACTCGCTCCATAGTGATCTTATTAATAGCCAAGGATGGTAAAAGGTTAGCACAAACTAGATATAACCATACCTTGGCAGTAGTAGTGAACAAGCTCTTGGATAAGCTCACTGGCTTGTCATTGTAAGATGTCCATGAAACACCCGCTACACAAAGAGTCTTGAGTATATCATCTGCATTAAATCTTTATGCTAAGTGTGCAGAATACTCATCTGGTGTGTCAATAAGGAGACCATAGACTTTATTTATCGATGCAACACTAAGCAACACCCATTTTCCACGAACCCATACCGTGAAACCTTCTCTCTCAGCAGCATTTGCATAGAATTCCTAAACTACAGAGATTACCATAGTGGCTAGGACACAAATGAACCTCTTCCAATGATGGGAGGCAACTACTGTATCAATACCCAGATTACAATTCTCAGGCATCAACATGATGCCTCTCTTCAGAATTAGATGGCGGCTATCTCGAATGACTGTATATTGTTGTTTGGAAGCTGTTGATTTAAAGTGTTGCCTATCTTCGGGTGCTAAATGTGCAAGGGCTTGTCTAGCCTTAAATTCTGAATGTTTCATTTGAGGCGGCTTGCATTCAATGTCAATATGTAAGGAAAACCAATTTGAATAAGTAGGAAATAGAGCAATTTTCATCAATCCAATGCGAGGTGCATAAGAAACATATTAGCTAAATTAAACCCAATGAAATAAGCACTTGTAGCTACGGAAAATAGTCTATAGTTCATTAAAGCCCATACAAATATCAAAAAATAAAAAACAGGGTAATGAAAACACTCAATAGTACTATGTTCAATACAATAGGAGCATCTAAAGCCACCTAGTTACTTAATATAATAGCTAAAGAGTAAATAAAAACACGTTCAATACACTAATTTAGGGCTTTCATATATGTAATGCTAAGAGATTGAAAAAAAAGGGCATGGAGAAGAAGAAAAAAATTGGAAAAACTTGCTTTGAATGCTCAAATGGGTATGAAACTAAACTAAGGAAAAGATTAAATGATGAAAATAGTATAAAAACAAACAAAAGAACTTACATTTTTGGGTTAGAATGCAAAAAAAGTGGCAAAAGAGGGTCGAGAAGGCCTGAAAATCCCAAAAACATTTCACTGCGTAATGAGAAAAATGGCAGTTTGTAAGTTTAAATCAACACAATTACCATGGTTAGTGTGTGATAACCATGGTAATTGCATGTTTGCACGAAATATGGAAAAGAAAAGTTGTCTAGTGACCGCGATCAATTACTGCAGTAGCCCAGACAACAAAAATCACATGTTCTGGTGACCGCGGTTGCAGTCACCACAACACACATAATGTATATATATTAAACTACATCCTAAACAGAAACTACCATGCCCCAAATAAAATTAAAAGTAACAAACAAAGATAGTAGAACTTAAAAACATAAATTAGTGGGTTGCCTCCCACTCAGCATTTTGTTTAACGTTGTTAGCTCGACGTGGATACGGTGATTTAATCTTGCAATGCTATCAACTCAACGGTCTGCTTTGGTCCTCCATAAAATATTTTCAACCTCTGATCATTCACCTTGAATCGATGTCTATCTAATAGACTTTGAACTTCAACGGCTCCATAAGGGAATACTTGTGTGACAAGAAAAGGGCCGGACCTGCGAGATTTTAGTTTACCAGGAAACAATCGCAGTCGTGAATTAAATAGTAATACTTGCTGCCCCGGTTTGGACTCTTTCTTTTAAATCAGCTTTTCATGCCATTTCTTTGTTCTCTCCCCATAAATAGTGTTTTTTCAAAAGCTTCATGCTTTCCACCAATTGGAGTAGACGGTTCTCGCCACAAGTTCGTGCATCAAAGTTAAGCTTCTTTACTACCCAATAACCTCGATGCTCTAACTTGCATGGTAAGTAATAGGATTTGCCATATAAAAGCTGATAAGGGGACATTCCAATGGGAGTTTTAAAAGCAGTTCTATATGCCCATAACGCATCATCTAATTTCAAAACCCAATCTTTGTGGTTAGTTCCAACAGTTTTTTGCAGAATTGCTTTGATCTCTCTATTTGATACTTCAGCTTGCCTGTTTGTATGAAGATGATAAGGCAAGGTTACTTTGTGGCACACGCAATATTTAGTGAGAAGGTTATTGAATAATCTATTGCAGAAATGTGAACCTTAATGACTCACTATTGCTTGTGGTGTTTCGAAACAAGAGAAAATATTACGAGAAAGGAACTTTAGTACAACCCTGACATCATTCTTGGATGTGTCAACTGCTTCCACCGACTTTTAGACATAATCAACTGCCGATAGTATATATTGCTTCCCATCAGATGGTGGGAAGGGTCCCATGAAGTCAATGCCCCATACATCAAATAATTCGACTTCCATGAAAGAATTAAGAGGCATTTCATTCCTTTTTGAGATGTTACCCTGCTTTTGGCAAGCTTTGCATGTCTTCACAAATAGGTAAGCATTTTTAAGCATAGTGGGCCAATAAAACCCACTCTCAAGAACATGCCAGGCAGTTCGTTGATGGCTGTAGTGACTGCTATAAGGAGAGGCATGACAATCATGAAGAATTTTCATCATTTTGACTTTAGGAATGCATTAGCTAATAACTTTATCAACACACCTTAATTAAAGATACGGATCATCCGATAAATAAAAGTTGGCTTCATGCACAAAGCGCTTGAGTCGAGCATGAGATAAATCTGGTGGAGTTGTGCCCGTAGCTCTATAAGTAGCAAAATTAGCATACCATGGTGGCTGGTGTATGATAGTCAAGAGATGTTCATTAGGAAAAAGCTAAACTATACTCATAGGATTACTGGTGATCTCATTAGATAGTCGAGATAAGTAATTAGCTACCACGTTCTTTGTACCCTTCTTATCTTGTATATTAATATCAAACTCTTGAAGAAGAAGGATCCAACGAATAAGGCAGCGCTTAACATCATTCTTAGCAAACAACTGACGTACTACGACATGAGCTGTGAACACCATTACATGAGATCCCACGATATAAGATCTGAATTTATCACAAGCGAAGACAACTGCTAGCAATTCTTATCTTTAGTAGTATAATTCTTTTGAGCATCATCAAAATTCTTGCTGGCATAGTAGATTGCTCTAAACGATTTTTCCCGTTGCTATCCCAAAATAGAACCAACAGCATAATCACAAACATCACACATAATCACAAATGGCTCTCCCTACACCAAAGTAGACACGACGAGCGCAAATATGAGTGTTTTTTTCAATGTAATGAAAGCCACCAAGCATTCATCATTGAAATTGAAATCAACATCCTTCTCAAGTAGGTTGCACAATGGATGAGTAACATGAGAAAAGTTCTTTATAAACCGATGATAAAAGCTCGTGTGACCTAAGAAATTGCGGACCTTCCAAACGGGACGTCAGTGCGTAGGACCCGAGGTGAGTACTTTAGTTTAGATATTACTTTAACTATATTCTTTGCATAAAAGATGATTGAAATGACATCAAGTGTATGGTTTCTCGTGATTGAGCTATATTAACTGATTTTGAAATATATGTAGTCGTACACCGATAGTAAGGCCATAGGCTTGAGGTCTGAGCACGGGGTCAAGGTACATGATTTGATTGGGATTAGACTCGAGATCCGAGCGTTGGGGTTAGAAAATATGATCAGTGCGCTTAGCCTTAAACCCGCTCAAGTACAACACTAGAGGACCGAACACGGGGTTAGCATATTCGATGAATACGCCTAGCTCATGACCCGCTTGAGTGGCTGGTATGCCTAACTTATGACCTGCTCAAGCGATGACCATAGGGTTGGATTTGATGATTTGAACCGTAGGCTTGATATAGTTTTGAACTGCACATATTTGAACCAATCTTCTTTAACTGTTGCATTGTTTATAAATGTTTTCACTAAATGTCATGTTTCCATCGCTACTATTCATGCATACATGCACTACTTTTTGGAAGGTAGGTTATTTGTGACATACTAGTTTTACTACGTATTGAACCATGTTGCATATTAGGCTCACTACTTTACTAACATTTTAGGTTCATCAGCGGCTGACAAAGGGAAATGTGTGGTGATAGCTTAGTTCCCTAGGTGGTTTCCTGTTCTTTTTGGGGTCCTATTAGAGGTTGGTTACTTGTATGTCTGTAGCCAATGGTTAAACTTTTTACTTTTGACAACAAGAGTGTATGAGATATTTTGTTTATTCTCGCACTTGACTGAATAGATGTTTAAATTATTCTGGTGTGGCTAGATGGTATTGGTCGGAAAGGTTTTACGGTGACTGGGCGAACTTGACTCGATGAGTGAGTTCGTTGAGTCACCATGCCGGTTGGGTCGCCCTTCAACCTAATGAAAGGGTCCCGACTTTGGTTTGCATGGGACCCACCACACTTTAATGTCAATATATATGGATGGAAATGCTCATTCTCTCACAATTCAATTCATTCTCTCTTTCTCATTCAACTCATTCAACCGTGGAAAAGAAAAAATTTCTAGAAAAGGACAACGAAAAGAGAAGAAAAGAGAAAGAAGAAGGAAAGGAAAAAAAAAGCCACCTATTTTATAGAAACTCATAATTTTGTTGAGTTAATCTTGCCTCTTTTCAATGCAAAATAGATAGAAAAGTTGTGAATTTTGATTTTTTTTCTAGTGTCGTTTTTTAATAAAAGTGATAGTCTATTGTGTGACCAAAAAAATAAAGTGTATTTCCAATTAGAATAAAACTACACAATATATGTATTATTGTATTCATATCATTGAGTAGAACACAAATATATAACTTATTTGTACCCATGTAGGCCCTTAAAATTTATATGGTAATTGAAAGCTGATACATAGGGGTATACGTAGTGATAATAAAATTTTAATGAAGGAGTGCTGAAATGTGAAGAATGAAATTCTGGACTCAATGACACTAAAGTTATGATTTTTGGAGATCAATTGATAGATTAAATTTGTATTTATGCAATTTGAAGAAATTGATAATTAATAATATATATGTATAAAAGGTTAATTAATGTAATGTTATACCTCAAGTAATATTATATAGAATGTTGTATAAAATTATGAAATACTTGGAAAAAATTGTGTAGTATAGAGAATAGTTAATTTTTCCTATTTAATGTACTATACAACAAAATTGTAAAGAGGTTGGTTATTATATATCAAAAGTAAGACACATGTAAATGGTGTAAGCTTTTGGTATTTGAATCAATATTAGGAGATGCAACAGGTAACTAGGAGTACGTCGGCAATCGAATTAATCTATGAGTAGTATTTTCTAGTTTATCCCTTAAAACTTGTTATTCTGGTCAGAAATGAAATGTTATTATTTATTATAATACATTTACAACCTTTAAATGAGTTTTTAAATGAAAAATATACACTAAATCTCAAGGTTTGAGGCACAAATTAGGGTATTAGATGAGTATCTAAAGTTACTATACATGAGGTATGTGTTGTGCCAATCCTTTGTATATTATATAAGAATACACCTAACTGTCTGGCAGCCCGCTCGAGTAGATTTCTTATTACCTTGGAGGTGAGTGAGAACCTAGGCCTATGTTTTCATCATTAAAACCATTTTCAAAATAAAAGGTGCACGACTGCATTGTAGATTGAAAATTTATTAATCGTTGCATTTACTTACATAATATTATTGTTCATGCATACATAACATTGTTTTATAGAATTCATGTTTCAAGCTATAGATTAGACTATATAAGTCACTGAGCCCGTTGTGGACAAATTGGGCTCACTACTCTAATATTTCAGATTCTTCTATCGTAGATAAGGGCAAAAATGTGATCATTTCATAATACCGCATCTTTTTTTATTCTGGTAGGTTTTTTCACATCATTCAATGTTTGAGAGTTAGAATGATTTACAGGGGGTAAGGAAAGTATTGTAAATAACTTGACTTGGATATTTCTGTTACTACTGCATTTAGATGACTAAACATAACCAATTTTTTCTTATGATTAATTTTGGCTACATTTTTATGTTTTAGTTACTCTCGCATCTCTTATGATTACTCTGATGTTATTGTGTACGGTGTGTAAAGGAGGCTTAATAGTGTTCTAGCGAGCGGCTTGTGAGTGAGTTTGTCAGGGTACTGTGCTAGTCTATTCACCCTTCACCCCAGGGAAGGGGTCCCAACAGTCTTGGTATCAAAGTTGAAGGTTTCAATGAATGAATAACAATTGTTGTTAATCTAAGGAGCCTCAAAGTAATCACGAAAGTTAGGAAAACCTTATGAATGACTTAGAGTAGCATAGCGGAATTATGGACAAAAACTTTTTAAGTTTTGATTGATAGGAAGAGGAATCGAGTGAGAGTGGCAATATCATGAGGGGAATTGGACTGTTATTGGAGTAAGTGAATTTTAAAGACTTAAAAAATTTCAAACTTGTGGATTAGACTATCACTTAGAGATAGTCACCTTAACGCGTAGTTATGCCTTGTTATAAAAATCTAAAGTTATGGTCTGTTTAATCCTAGAAATGATGGATGCTTCACATTTTATGCAGGTGTTAGTGCATGCTCGACGTGTGTAACATCTTGAAAAATTCATATGAAATTGAATTTTTACTTAGAAAATTATACGGAATTGACGGATGAAAAATTTTGTAAGTCTCAATTACCCAAATGAGGAATAAAAAATCAATTTAATGGATTTTTTGAAGAAAATATATAAATATAATGTATATTATGAGATATCATAGCCAAAAATACAAGGATATGTGCAATTTTTTATGAAAACAAGATTAGAAAGTCAATTGGGATCAAGATTTGGCAAAAATCCGAATTGAAAGCAAGAAATTTGGTTGAAAAATCAAAAAAATAAACTTAAAACACATCCAACGGCTGCAAACCATGGATCAAGATCCGATCTCACAATCTGATGACCACGATCAGATCCGCACACACGCACGAGCAGACCGAATCATCAAGATCAAACGACCACGATCAAACCCAACAAATCCAACAACGCACAACGAAGGTGCAAAAACTAAATAGCAAAATCAACACTGCGATCGAGGTTGATCGTGCGACTAGGATCAGTTTCGTTGATCACGAATGAGATTCGCACACCGTGATGGAGGACGATCAGACGATCGGAAACGTTTTCGTTAATCACGATCGAGTTGCATGTGTGAAGCTTGAGGACAATCCAAGCGTCCAGATCAAAGCCGCGTTTAGGATCACAAACCGCGCTGCGCTCAAGGAAGATCCAATGATTCGGATCAAAGACATTTTTTTAGTTGATCGCGAACTGTTGTTGCACTCGAGGAAATCTAACGGCCAAGATCAAAAGATCCAAAATTAAAAAACAAAAATTTCAAAAAAATCACGAAAAATGCAAAAAAAGGTTTCTAAAATCTGAAAATTATTTCTAAAATCCAAAAAATACTCATTTTATTCTCAAAATTAGAAAGTACAAAATTAAAGAGAATTAGAGTGTTTTATTTAAAAAAAACTCAAAACTTTCTATTTTTTTCCCTTTGAAAACCTATATAAACCCTCCTAGGCTCTTAATTTCTTCATTCCAGAAAAAGAGTTGAAAGTGCCTCTTATTTTCTAAGCCTTCTTCTTGGCACTCTTCCCATCTTTCCTTCCTCTTAATTGTGTGTGAGTAGTTCTTCTCTTGAATTTAGGAATTAAGTTGGGCGATCTTCATTGGTACTAGTACGTGGGAGAAATACTACTGAAATTTCTGAAGAAAGCATCACAAGGTGGAAGTGATTTCTAGAACAACCTTCTGTTCTTATTTAAATTTATGGCATGCTCATTGTTTGTGTGTTTTTCACTGAATTCAAAGATTTTCAATTTTAGTTCTAGAATTTTAAATGTTTATTTTTGTATTTCAGTTTTGATTCATGTTTGAGCAATCATATCATCCATGCTATGTTAGTATCATGCTTAAGCTTTTAAATTAAAGTATCATGCATGTTTTATGAGTGTTTCATGAATTGACTGCGTATATTCTAAGTTTTAGTTTGATTTCATATTTTGAAGTTTATTTTATGAAATCATGATATGAGAATTAATCTAAGACGATGGTGATAATAACCATGTACCATCATAATGGTCAAGGCGACACTATGGATGTTCTTTTAATATGAGTTAGGTCATATAGTTTTCAAACCTAAGTACTTGAGGGTCGTGTACCACATTACTTGGTGGGTCACCATGTGTAACGGGTTGATGCTGACACATGCCACTAACGGTTGATGCCGAGTGGGCCCTGCTTACTTAGTTAATAGCATCAAGGGATTAAAGGCCCTTTTGGTCTGAGATTCGACTTGAACAAATTGTTATTTGAAACGCATAATGATTACAAGTGTTTGAATTATGATTGTGTTATGAGTTTGAATATGAAAGATGGTTGTTCGAAAAGGATCCACTGGGCTATGTGCTCATTCCTTCCTTTCTTATTTTTTAGGAACATGAAACCCATGGAGCAGTTGAATATGGATAGTTCTTAGATAGTTTCTACCTTATTATATATTTTTTTGAAGTTTAGGGCATGTTGCCCAAAGTATTTATGTTTTTCTACTAAAAAGTATTTTGTAGTCTTCCGCTATAACAATTAGTTCTTTTGAGAAGCTTAAGACTTTCAATTATTTTTTCTATTATGAATAAAATAGTTTGAATTTCTTTATCTCTTTTAATTTGCCTTGATTTTATTGAAAGTTTTGTATTCTTGAATTTTATACAAAGGCACGAGATATTGAAGAGAAAAGGACAAGTGAGTGTCACTTGTAAAGCAACACCAGCCCAACCCACCATTTTGTTAAGTCCATTGTCAAGAGAACGGTGGTCATGTACACTGCTTAAAGATACGGGGGTTGGGGTGTTACAAGGGTGGTATCAAAGCCTAGGCATTAGTTGTTGGGCCAAAAACAAAAAGTTTCCTCTAATACCAAGCGTGATATCAAAGCCTAGGCATTAGTTGTTGGGCCAAGAATAGAAAGTTTTCTTTGATACCAAGTGTGGTATTAGAGCTCGGTTATTAGAAACACCGAACTAGAATGAGAAACTCAAACTTAGGGCTTCACCTTAAATTGAATTGAACTTAGAATGTTATACCTTCTATTTTTTAAATTGAAGAACGTTTTAGAAAGTGTTTTCAAAAACGGAAATATATGTTTGAAAATGTTTTGTTTGGATACAAAGACTACAAGTTGAGCTGATAGTGGGTAAGCCTTGTCCCGAGTAAAGTTTAACATTGAAAGGGAGGTGGGTTATCTCGCCCTACAAATCGCAGTTGCTAAGCAGACTTCGGTTTCGTCGCCCGATCTGGAGGTTGTCCCACTAGCTTATATGAGTAGTCAGAGTTGAAGAACACTCTTATTTTTTATAAAATAAAATTAGAAGGTGAAAAATTAGGGAAAGAATTGATTAGAAGTCAAAAAAGATGCCAAAGGTGGTATCTTGGCCAGACAGAAGTTGTAAGTCAACCAGAACCGAACCCTAGGTCCAGAGAAAAAACCTTATGTAGAAATAGTGTAGCCATGGGTGGCACAGTGGATCAAAAACATAAAACTTTAGGACATAGGCTAGAAACTGAAATTTGTGTGAAAACAAAAAATTGTTTGATCAGGACACGAGACTGGGAAGCTTCTATAATTTTCAGTTTCTATGTAGTATGGGATGCATAGGAATTCGGGGTTATGGAAGAAGCTTAGACTCGGAGAATGATGGACCATGTGTGGTGAATAATCGATAACTCTGGCAGAATGAGTTTCTCTATGCTCGCTGGTATGGGATGGTTGAGTATAGTGGGCTTGGGAACCTTAGTTATCAAGCAATTCGCAAAATTGTTTGGGTGCGGCTCTGTTCTGAGTAAAAGCCTAAGTGGAAGGGGTAGAGTGGTATGGGTCACTTGAACCTGAAAGCTTAGGTGGAAGCTTGGAACCTTGCTGTGCTAGCTTGATTGTATGATTGTATGATATGCATGTTGTAATGTTTATTTGCTTTAAAACCAAATCCTGTACCTAATACGCATGAAAAGAACCTAGAAGAAAGACTTTAGGCCATTGAATAAATCAAGAACGTAGAAACTGAATCTAGAGTCATGGTAGTATGAATGTTTGTTGAAACAAACATTGACGTTGAAAAGATGAGCCGGAAGGAGTTCAAAGAGGTCTTCTATGAAAAGTTCTTTCTGGAGATGACACTGTGGAAGCTACAAGAGGACTCTGTTAGGTTGATTGGGAAGGACTTGACTGTAATTGAATACTAGAGGAAATTTACTAAGCTGGCCAAATTTTCTCAAGAACTGATCTGGGAAGAAAGAATGAAAGCCAACAAATTTGCACAGGGTCTCAAGATCGAGATCCAAAATGTCATCATAACATTGGGCCTCCGAACCTACAAGGAAATTGTTGAACGGGCCCTAATTTTGGAACAAGAGCTCAACCTGGAACAAAGGTTGAGAGGAAAGAATAAGCAGAACGGAATCGCAAAGGACCAACAAGGGACCCAGAAGAAAAACAAAAGTGGTAAGGTTCCACAGAAACAGGGGCAGAACAAAGACGGGTCAAGGGAAGAAGCTAAGAGGCTGGGATTGTGTTTCGTATGCAAGCAAAAATTGCCCAACTGCACCAGCTAAGGTTTCCCAGCAGCAACAAAAGAATACGAAGGGGGGAAGTCAAAATGGGCGACCTCAAGCCAGACAAAATCAGAATGCCAATTAAGGGCAAAACCAGGGTCGTGGTCAAAACTAGGCCAAAATGTTTGTGGTTGAGACTCAGGAAAAATAGGCCCCTGCAGTAGAAGGTACATTCTTATTGTTTAATGTTGCTATGAGACTGTTGTTTGACTTGGGTGCTTCAAAATCTTTTATCTCTGAAAAACTAGCTGATAGGTTATAACTTGTGACAAAAACAATACCTGTGACTTTGAATGTGTCCACACCAATAGGGACCATTGTGACTTCAACGAAGATGTATAGTTGTGACCTTAGGTTTGGGGATAAACTTTTAATAGTTGACTGATGCACCCTACCTTTCTATGGCTATGATGTAATCTTGGGGATGGATTTGTTAGATCAGTACCAGGCCCAGATAGATTGTCCTAAGGGACGGGTAACCATAACATTACCTTCTAGAGAAATCTTTAAAATCAATGGGGATATGCGGAGACTACCAAGGAGTCCAACCCTAGCCTTGCTGAATTGCTTGAAGTAGACGGATGAGTTCGGGGAACTCTCTGAAGAAGAACTTATAGACTTGAAGAATATTCATGACCTAGCAGTAGTCAGTGAGTACGAGGATGTGTTCCCAAATGACTTACCTGGATTACCACCAGCTGGAGAGTTAGAGTTCAAGATTGAACTTCACCCTGAAACCAACCCTATATCCATACCTCCTTATAGAATGGCGCCAGTAGAACTAATTGAGCTGAAAACTCAACTAGACGAGCTCAGGGAGAAAGGTTTCATCAGGCCAAGTGAATCACCCTGGGGAGCCCCAATATTATTCGTGAAAAAGAAGGATGGTTCTTTGCGACTGTGTGTTGACTACCAGAAGTTGAATCAAGCTACAATAAAGAATAAATATCCTTTACCAAGGATTGACGACCTATTTGATTAATTACGAGGAACCACTCATTTCTCTAAAATTGATTTTAGGTCAGGATATCATCAACTAAAGATTCGAGAGTCTGACATTCACGAGACGACGTTTAGAACAAGATATGGACACTTCGAGTTCACTGTGATGCCCTTTAGTTTGACCAATGCCTCGGCAGCCTTCAAGGATTTGATGAACCGAGTGTTCAAATAGTACCTTGACTAATTTGTAGTGGTATTCGTGGATGATATCCTAATCTACTCTAAGTCAGAAGCTGAACACCTAGAACACTTGAGGATCGTACTAGAAACTCTCAAAAGAAACCAGCTATACGCTAAATTCAGTAAGTATGAGTTATGGATGAGATCGGTCAAGTTCCTTGGCCACGTAGTGTCAGCAAAAGACATCTCTGTAGATTCGGAGAAAGTGGAAGCTGTTATGAACTAAAAATAACCCAAGATAGTAACAGAAATCAGAAGTTTCTTGGGTTTGGCAGGCTATTACAGAAAATTCATTAAGGATTTTTCCAAGTTGGCAGAACCTATGACTAAGTTGACCAAAAAAGGAGTTAAGTTTCAGTGGGATTAGAAATGTGAACAGTCATTCCAAGAACTAAAGACAAGATTGACTACGACTCTTGTTCTAGTTACCCCAACTCCTAGTGTTATTACACACTGTATACTGATGCCTCACTGAGTAAATTGGGCGCAGTCTTAATGCAAGAAAAACAAGCCATCACCTTTGCCTCAAGACAACTAAAGGTCCATGACAGAAATTACCCTACTCACGACCTAGAGCTAGCGGCCATTGTGTTTGCTTTGAAGATTTGGAGACACTACCTTTATGGTTAGAAATTTGAGCTGTTTTCTTATCACAAGAGCTTGAAGTACATCTATACCCAGAAGGAGTTGAACCTTAGGCAATGGAGATGGATGAAATTTTTGAAAGAGTATGATTTTGAACTACACTACATCCGAGGAAGGCCAATGTAGTGGCCGATACCTTGAGTAAGAAGTTCAACAAATAGGAGGAAGAGAAAGTCCAGATGTACTAGTTGATCGAAGATTTTAGGTTGGGTGTAAACCTTAACGAAAAAGAAGCCTATCTTTACTATATGTTTTGCCAACCAGACCTATTACATTAGATCAGGGATGAACAGAAGCAAGACAAGTGGCTTGCTCAATTAATTGACGGAGTCACGCAAGGAAAGCATACTAATTTCAGGATGGATTCTGAAAACATCCTAAGGTTTAGGGAAATGATATGTGTACCTCAACACAGGCAGAACAAGCAGGTCATACTTGATGAAGCTCATCAGACTAAGCATACCATGCACCCTGGTGGGGATAAGATGTACCAGAACCTCAGGAAAACCTACTGGTGGAGAAGAATGAAAAGGGACATAGCCAAATATGTTTTTAAGTGCTTAACATGTCAGCAAGTGAAAGCAGAACACCGAAAACCCTCTGGAATGTTACAACCACTCCCAATTCCTGAATGGAAGTGGGATAACATTGCTATGGACTTCATCAGTGGTTTGCCCAGAAACCAAAAAGGAGAAGACATTGTTTGGGTGATAGTGGATCGTCTCACCGAAGTAGCTTACTTCTTGCCAATTAGATCCACAGACCAAGTCAGCAAGCTGGGAGAAATCTATGTGAAAGAAATCATCAAACTTCATGGTGTACCTAAGACTATCGTGTTTGATAGAGACGCTCACTTTACTTCACAGTTTTGGTAGAGTCTCCAGAAGGAGATGGGTACTAAGCTCACCATGAGTACAACATTTCACCCTCAGACGAATGGTCAGTCTGAGAGAGTTATCCAGATTTCGAAAGATATGTTGAGGTATTGTGTTTTAGACTTCAAGGGGAATTGGAGCAACTACTTACACTTGCCAGAGTTTGCCTATAACAACAGTTATCAGGCAAACATAAAAATGGCTCCATTCGAAGCTCTCTATGGAAGACCCTACAGATCACCTACCTGTTGGACTGAACTTGAAGATCAAGTATTAACTGGGCTAGACATGGTGGAAGAAACGAACAACCAAGTCAAGTTAATATAAAGAGACTGTGTAGAGCCGTCAAAAGAGCTACGCTAACAAAAGAAGAAGACCATTAGAGTTCCAAGTTGGGGACAAAGTATTTCTGAGGATCAGTCCTCCAAAGGGTATCAAAAGGTTTAGATTCAAAGGGAAGTTATCTCTGAGGTTTGCCAGACCCTTTGAAATACTTAGAAGAATCGGAGAATGTGCTTATGAGTTGGACCTACCAAAACCAGATAACTTCATCACATAACGTATTCCATGTATCCATGTTGAGGAAATACGAACCTGACCCCTCTCACATCATTCACTGGGAGGAAGTGAATATTCAAGATGATGCTACCTATGAAAAAATAATGGTCAGAATCCTTGACCACAAGGTACAAAATCTAAGAATAAAGGATATCCCATTAGTGAAGATGATGCGGAAATATCACGGGGTAGAAGAAGCCACGTGGGAACTCAAAAGCGAGATGAAGACCAAGTACTCGCATCTGTTCACAAGGAATACCTAAATATGTACAAATTTCTAAGACAAAATTTTTTCTAAGGAGGGTAGGTTGTAACATCTTTAAAAATTCATAAGAAATTGAATTTTTACTTAGAAAATTATATGAAATTGACGGATGAAAAACTTGGTAAGTCCTAGTTACCCAAATGAGGAATAAAAAATTAATTTAATAGATTTTTGAAGAAAATATATGAATATAATGTATATTATGGGATATCATAGCCAAAATACAAGGATATGTGCAATTTTTGATGAAAATAAGATTAGAAGGTCAATTGGGATCAAGATTTGGCAAAAATCCGAAAAGAAAGCAAGAAATTTGACTGAAAAATCAAGAAAATAAACTTAAAACACATCCAACGACTACAAACCATGGATTAACATGTGATCTCATGATCCGACGGCCACGATTAGATCTGCACACACGCACGAGCGCACCGATTCATCAAGATCAAACGGCCACAATCAAATCCATCAAATCCAACGGCGCACAATGAAGGCGCAAAAACGAAATCGCAAAACCAACATTGCGATCGAGGTTGATCGTGCGGCCAGGATCTGTTTCGTTGATCGTGAACAAGATCCACACATCGTGATCAAGAACGATCGGATGATCTGAAACGTTTTCGAGATGCGCGTGCGAATCTAAGCGTCAAGATCAAAGCCGGGTTAGGGATCGCGAACCGTGTTGTGCTCGAGGAAGATCCAACGGTCCGAATCGAAGACGTTTTTTTGGTTGATCGCGAACTGTTGATGCGCTCGAGGAAATCTGATAGCCAAGATCAAAAGATCCGAAATTAAAAAACAAAAATTTTGAAAAAATCCAAAAAAAAGAAAAAAAAAGGTTTCTAAAATTCAAAAATTATTTCTAAAATCCAAAAAATACTCATTTTATTCTCAAAATTAGAAAGTACGAAATTAAAGAGAATTAGGGTGTTTTATTCAAAAAAAACTCAAAACGTTCTATTTTTCTCCCTTTGAAAACCTATATAAACCCCCATAGGCTCTTAATTTCTTTATTCCAAAAATAAGAGTTGAAATTGCCTCTTATTTTCTAAGCCTTCTTCTTGGCACCTCTTCCCATCTTTCCTTCCTCTTAATTGTGTATGAGAAATTCTTCTCTCGAATTTGGGAATTAAGTTGGGTGATTTTTATTGGCACTAGAACGTGAAAAATTGCTGCTGAAATTTCTGAAAAAAGTGTCACAAGGTGGAAGTGATTTCTAGAACATCTTTCTATTCTTATTTAAATTCATGGCATGCTCATTATTTTTTGTGTTTTTCCCTGAATTCAAAGATTTTCAATTTTAGTTCTAGAATTTTAAATGTTTATTTCAATATTTCAGTTTTGATTCATGTTTGAGCAATCATATCATTCATGCCATGTTAGAGGCTTTTAAACTAAAGTATGATGCATGTTTTATGAGTGTTTCATGAGTTGACTGTGTATATTCTAAGTTTTAGTTTGATTTCATATTTTGAAGTTTATTTTATGAGATCATGATATGAGAATTAATCTAAGACGATGGTCATAATAACCATGTACCATTATAGTGGTCAAGGCGACACTAAGGATGTTCTTTTCATATGAGTTAGGTCATATGGTTTTCAAACCTAAGTATTTGAGGGTCATGTACCACATTACCTGGTGGGTCACCATGTGTAACGGGTTGATGCCGACACATGCCACTAACGGATTGATGCCGAGTGGGCCCTGTTTACTTTGTTAAGAGCATCAAGGGATTAAAAAACCCTTTTGGTCTGAGATTCGACTTGAACAAAATGTTGTTTGAAACGCCTAATGATTGTAAGTGTTTGAATTATGATTGTGTTATGAGTTTGAATATGAAAGATGGTTGTTCGAAAAGGATCCACTCGACAATATGCTCACTCCTTTCTTTCTTGTTTTTCAGGAACATGAAACCCATGGAACAATTGAATATGGATAGTTCTTAGATAGTTTCTACCTTATTATTTTATATATTTTTTAATTTTAAGGAATGTTGCCCAAAGTATTTATGTTTTTCTACTAAAAAGTATTTTGAAGTCTTCCGCTGTAACAATTAGTTCTTTTTGAGAAGTTTAGTACTTTCAATTATTCTTTCTATTATGAATAAAATAGTTTGAATTTCTTTATTTAATTTGTCTTGATTTTATTGAAAGTTTTGTATTCTTGAATTTTATACAAAGGCACGAGATGTTGAAGAGAAAAGAACGAGTGTCACTTGTAAAGTAACACCGGCCTGACCTACTATTTTGTTAAGTCCACTGTCAAAAGAACAATGGTCATGTACACCGCTTAAAGATACGGGGGTTGAGGTGTTACAATGTGGGAGACCGCCAATATAGTATGGGGTTGAGGTGGAGGTTGAAGCAAAGGTAGAGATTCAAGACACAGAGGTCGAAGCCAAGGCCAGACCTGTCAAGCTGAATAGAAGCGTCCGATTACATGTTTTAGTGTGGTCAGCTAGGCCACAAATGATATGACTTCCCTATGCTTATCCCAGCTTCCAATGTATCCACCACTGTCACTCGAGGGAGAGCACAGGCAGTCACTTAGCCTGATTTGGATGCTACCACGACTTTAGTAAAAGGTACCGTCTCTATTTTAGATTCTACTTTATATGTGTTGGTTAATGTTAGTTCTACTTTATCACTTGTCTCTAGACATGTTGTAGATAGATTGTAACTTAAATCTCTTAGGGCACCCACTTGGCTCATGTTGAGTATTGCAGCCAGGAAACACATTTACCCCAACTTAAGTTGTGAGGGTTGTGTGTTGAGGTTAGGTGGCTTTGAAACTATTATTAACCTTCGGTTATTAGAGTTCTTAAAGTTTGATGCTATACTCAAAATGGATTGAATAGCCGCTTACCATGCGCATGTTGATTGTTTTGCCAAGAGGGTGGTGTTTCAGATAATAGGCAACCTTTTATCATCTTTCAGTGTAGTGCATCTGAAAAATTGAGAACTCGAGGCAGAATGACGACATAGTATGAGATTGATACTCTAGCTGGTCTAACCACCATAGATGAGAGACCTTCACGGTCGAGTATTGATGAGATTCTTATGGATAAAGTTTTTCTAATGTGTTCCTTGAGAATTTACCTGGCTTGCCTCCTAAGCGGGAAATCAATTTCATCATTAAGGTTATTCCAGGGATTTAACCCATTTCAATCCGTCTTTATCTAATGGTGCCTAAGGAATTGCAGGAGTCGAAGGTCGAACCAAAGGATTTTTTGAGCAAGGGTTTTATTACCCCTAGTGTGTCACCTTGGGGTGCTCTGGTGTTGTTTCTGAGAAACAAAGATGGGAATTTTGTTAATGTATCAACTATTGACAGTTGAACAAGGTGACAATGAAGAATAAGTACCCTCTTCCATGCATTGATGACTTGTTTGACCAGCTCAGACTCACTATGAGAGCTGTGAATTCCTACTCATGCCATCTGGTATGGAAAATGCCCCAGCAATGTCCATGGACTTGATGTAGAGAGTGTTTCATCCCTATCTTGATCATATGTTATCATCTTTATTAACGATATCCTTATTTACTTGAAGACTAGGGAGGAACACACTAAAAATTTGAGGATCGCACGGCAAACTCTCTGAGATCACCACTTGTATGCTAAATTTAGCAAGTGAGAGTTCTAATTGACAGAGGTTCAATTTTTAGGCCATGTGGTAGGAGTCCAAGGTATTTTTGTTGATCCAACAAAGTTTGAGGCTATTTTTGTTGGTCCAGACCTACCACTGTGACAGAAGTCTGTAGCTTCTTGGGTTTGGCAGGCTATTATTCTAGATTTGTGAAAATTTTCTTGAGCATTGCCACATTGATGATAAAACTTAACCAGAGGGACATGCCTTTTGTATGGACAGTTAAGTGTGAGGAAGTTTTTCTTGAGCTGAAACATCATTTGACATTTGCGCTAGTACTTGTGCTACCTGAACCAGGCTGTGAGTTGGTGATCAACACAAATGTATGCGAGACAGGCCTTGGTTGTTGTTGATGTAGGGTGACCAGGTAATTTCTTATACCTTATGACAGTTGAAAGTACACGAGAGAAATTACCCCATCCATGATTTAGAACTGGCAGTATTGGTGTTTGTGCTCAAGATTTGGCAACACTATCTATATGGTGAGCGTTTCACGCTTTACTCAGATCATAAAAGCCTCAAGTATTTTTTTTTTTCAGAGAGATTTGAACATGAGGTAGAGAAGATGGATGGAGCCACTTAACGATTATGACTTTACCATTGAATACCATCCTCGAAAAGTCAATATAGTGGTTGATGCGCTAAGCAGAGTAGGTGTCAAGACTACTTGTGTGGCTAGACATATGTCTCAAGAGTGGAGAATGATTGATTATGTGACAGTAATAAGTATCCACGAAACTTCGAATGAGATCAGAGTTAGTACATAGATGTTAGCCCAATTGGTTTAACTTGCTGAAATCATAGAAGTGCAGCCTTGTTATGTTGATTATGTAATGTTTCAGGAGTAGGCAGACGACACTTCTCGTATGGAGTGGTCAATTGACATTGATGGGGCACTTAGGTTCAAGGGATGATTGTGGGTACCAAATGACCCTGCCTGAGATAGGGAGTGCTGGAAGAGCTTCACCACTCAAGGCATAGCATTCACCCAGGCACTAATAAGATGTATTAGGATGTTCGGCGTACTTATTGGTGGTTGGGAACGAAGAAAGACATAACAACCTTTGTGTAGAGATGTGACATGTGCTAGTAGGTTAAGGCTGAACACTAGAGACCCGAGGGTTTATTGTAGCCTTTAGTTATTCCCGAGTGGAAATGGGAGTACATTACGATGGACTTTCTGATGGGTTTACCCTAGACATAGCAAATGCATGATACTATTTGGATCATTGTGGATAGACTGACTAAGTCTCTTCATTTCCTCCCAATGCATAGTAGAGATTTGGTTGAGATGCTGAGTCGACTATATATCTGCGAGATCGTGATACTACATGGGGTCCCAGTGTCCATTGTATCTGACAAAGATGTTCGATTTATGTTTTCTTTTAAGCAGAGCTTGTAGAACTAGTTAGGGAATAGAGTAAGCTTGAGCACAATCTTCCATCCACTTATTGATGGCTAGTCTAAGAGAGTAATCCAAGTGCTTGAGGATATGTTGAGGGCATGTATATTTGACTTTGGTGGTAGATGGGAGGATCATCTGCCTTGGTGTAAGTTTGCATATAATAATAGTTGTTAGACGAGTATCAGCATGACACCATTTCAAACAGTATATGGTCGACCTTGTCGATTACTAGCTTGTTGGGCCAAGTTTGGTGGCATAGCAGTTTAGGCCCTACTTTTGTACAAGAGCAAAATGTAAAAATTTAGCGGATTCGTCAAAACATGAAGGTGGTTCAAGATAAACAGAAGAGTTATGTACATAACCAAAGGAAGGTCCTTGAGTTCGATGTTGGCGATTATGTACTCCTCAGGATTTCACCTCAAAAGGGGTAAACTCGGTTTGACATTTGATGGAAACTTGCCTCAAAATATATTGGACCTTTTGAGATTCTCGAGAACATAGGTCCTGTTGCATATCGATTGACATTACTGCCTCAGTTAGTGAGAGTGTATAACTTGTTTCATGTGTCAATGCTAAGGAAGTACCACCCCGATCCCTCCCACTGATTAACTTGAGATATGTTGAGTTGCGAGAGGATTATACATTTGGCAAAACACCGGTAGCTATTATCGATCAGACCATAAAGAAATAGTGCAACAATAAGATACTAATGATTTGTGTACGTTGATAGTTCCATGGTGCCGAGCAGGATACTTGGGAATGAAAAGACTTTATGCATAGTCTGTTTCCTGAGTACATGGGTGTCACTTCTTGAGACGGTATTATGTAAAATTTTGAGGTCGAAATTTCTTTTAAAAGGGGAAAACTATAACGACCCGTATTTTTGGATATTGAGTCAATAGGTTTGACATGTATTTTTATATATGAATTGACAAATTATGAATGAAAATACAACATATTGTGATAATTGTATAATTTTTCTAAATTATAAATGAATATATAAAATTTATGTATAAAATAAATAATACATAGTGACCATATAAGGAGATATTAAGGTTAAAGAAAATAAGAAAGAAATAAAATTATTTAATAAAGATGGTGATGAAACCCATAAATATATATATATATATATATATATATATATATATATATGTGTGTGTGTGTGTGTGTGTGTGTGTGTAATGATAATTAGTATGAGGATGATAATGTATTTTTTTTTTGGGGATAAAAAAAAAAAAAGATGATAATCTAGATGATGTGGAGATAAAAGGTGAAGGAGAGAGTTATCTTGACTTTTGGTTTGCATGGGACTCGCTACACTTTAATGCCTATATATATGGATGGGAATGATCATTCTCTCACAATTCAATTCACTCCTTCTTTCTCATTCAGCTCACTCAATTGTGGAAAAGAAAAAAATTTTAGAGAAGGAAAAAAGAAAAGAGTAAGGAAGGGGAAAAAAAAAAGAAAAAACCACCTATTTTGTAGGAACCCGTCATTTTGGTGAGTTAATTTTGCCTCTCTTCAATGCAAAATAGATAGAAAAGTTCTGAATTTCAATTTTTTCTAGTGAAAATGATAGTCTATTGTGTAAACCAAAAATATGTGTGTTTCTATCATCTAGTAGAACACAAATATATATCTTATTTGTACCCATATAAGCCTTAAGAGTTTATATGGTAATTGGAAGCTGACACATAGAGAGTATATATAGTGCTAATGAAATCTTAATTGAGGACTACTAAAATGTCAAAAATAAAATTATAGACTAAAGGACACTAAAATTAGTTTTTTTTGAAGATTAATTGATAGATTAAATTTATACTTGCGCAATTTGAAGAAATTAATAGATTAATATATATATATATATACACATATATATAAGGTTGTTTAATGTAATGTTATATATAATGTTGTACAACATTGAAATACTTCGCTTGGAAAAAAATGTGTAATATAAGGAATAATTAATTTTTTCCATTTCATGTATTGTACAACAAAATTATGAAGAGGTTGGTTATCGTATACCAAAAGTAAGACAAGTATCGACGGTATAAGCTTTTGGTATTTGACTCAATATTAGGTGATGCGACCAGCGACCGGGAGAGAGTCGACAATCAAATTAATTTGTAAGTAATATTTTCTAGTTTATCACTTAAAATTGAAATGTTATTACATATTATAATGCATTTACAACCTTAAAATGAGTTTTTAAATTAAAATATGCACCGAATCTCGAGCTTTGAGGCACGGGTTAGGATATTAAATGCGTTGGAGGCATTGAAAACTTGAAGTCATTGTACTTAGGGTACATCTTGTGCCGATCCTTAGGATATTGTAAAAGAATACACCTAAGTGTCTGGCAGCCCGCTTGAGTAGATTTCTTATTGCCTTGGAGGCTAGTGAGAGCCTCGGCATATATTTTCATCATTAAAACCGTTTTTTAAATAAAAGATGTGTGACTGCATTGTGAATTTAAAATAATTAGTTGTTGCATTCACTTGCATAACATTTTTGTTCATGCATACATAACATTATTTTTTAGAATTACTCACTAAGCCCGTTGTGGACAAATTTGACTCACAACTCTAATATTTCATGTTCTTCTACCTTGTATAAGGATAAGAAGGTGGTCATCGTGTAGTGCCACATCTCTTTTATTTTGGTAGGTTTTCTCACACCATTCATTGTTTGAGATTTAGAGTGATGTATAGGGGTAAGGAAAATATTGTAAGTAGCTTGACTTGGACATTTTCGCGACTGCTATATTTAGATGACTGTACATAACCTACCTTTGCTTATGGTTAATTATTGCTTCATTTCTATGTTTTAGTTACTTTCGCATCTCTTATGATTACTCTGATAGTATGTTAAGATCACTGCAAGCATACATGATTGTAATAGTGATACACGGTGAAATACTAGAATATTGTTATCTGGGAACGGTATGTGGTTAATAATTTTAAATCTCAATTTAATTTTAGTATCAACGTTATTAAAGCTCAAAATTGAATTGAATACTAAAAACTTCAATTAAATCAAAAGCGATTTGAAAACAAACGAATATTAAATTGAAAACTATATTAATTAAGATTCTATGATAGTAAAATATCATGTATTCACCTTTAATATTTATTTTAATTAATCTAAATTATGTTTTGATAGGTTATAACACTAATGATCAAAACCCTCTCTCAAGGCACCTTAATCCCATTAATTATATTACCTAATACCCCTTCTCGAGGCATATAGTTAACAAATTAATGCATTAAATTCTAAAATCATGTGCAACCTCCTATCAAATCAACAATCTCTCAGTCAATTAATTTTTCTAAGTCTATATTCTAATTATCTAATTATTAAATCTCTCTCTTAAGTTAATTCAATAATCTGAAATCAATTTATTTGTGGTCAATAAATAAAAAGCAGTAAAAACACACAGTATAAAATAATACCTCGAAATAGATTAATCAAAATAAAAATTAAAGGATTCTACAATCTAAATTACATCCTATAAATTAAAATACTTAGCCAGACATATCTGAGAAGTCACAAATCAAAGAGTTGAATAAATAGTAAATCATACTAAAATTTTTTATCTTTTTCTTCAGTTCTTGTTCTTCAATTTTTGCTTCTCTTCTATTCTCCTCTTTTTGGTTTTTGGTCGTCACATTGAATAATGAATTCTCGAATAATGAATGAATAAAAGACTACTAAGAGGGCCTATTTATAGATTTTTAGCCCTTAAGAATCCTAATTAGACACAGACTTGTATTGTAATCACACCCAGTCACGGTCATGCACAAAACTTACTAATTTCATTTGCATTTAATCACAGTATTTAATCACGGATTTTTCTTTATTTTTTATTCTTCTGATGCCATTCCAGTCGTGCCATTGCTTTATCATGTATTTATAGATGATGCCATTGTGAATTGCATACACAATCTTCCCCTTAATATTTGGATAGTCGACCCACCCATTTTGTAGAAATTTATGCCTCATGCCACTCTCTCTTGTTTAACAATTCACGCCCTTTTTCATATGACAGTCGACACACATGTTGTTCAGCATATTTACCATTCAATTTCATGCTCATGGGCTTTACCGAATTGGGCTTGTACAACATAGGTTGGGTTGTGTTTGTATATGGCTTCTTGCTTGATAGACTTGAATCATGATTATGGGCCTTGACTAGTGATTGCTTTCTTGTGATAAATGCAATTATGTGCAACTTCAATTCCATGAATCAATTCTCTTCAACCTGTGTTCTTTCGTAATAACTTGTGTATTTGTATTCACTAAACCTAAACCTGCATAAATTACTAAAAACCTTTCTCGAGCATTATATCACATAAAACCATTATTAAAATTAATAAATAACATGCAATACTAATATAAATAATCATGCATCTAATTATAACTAGATATGTCTTATTTCCTCTCTAAACTCATGCAAAACATATATAATATATATAATGTTAGTATGTTATGCAACTAACATGGTATTATGTATAGTTTGTAAAGGAGGCTTAACAATGTTCTAGTGAGCCTGACTTGTGAGTGCGTTTGTTAGGGGACTGTGCAGGTCGATTTTGCCCTTCACCCTAGGGAAGGGGTCTCGATAGGTTGCAATAGCTGGAACCTGTGAGTAGTAACAGCAAATAGAGTTCATGGCAAGTGAGCACGAGTAGCAACAAAAGCTGAGGTAGTGCATAACAACGGCAGTAAAATAAAGACATTTGCTTCATCGACGAGTTTGATCCGCTGGCCATAGGAAGTGATCCAAATAAAGAGAGGCCTGCTCTTGGCGGTGTTGCTTACTGGAGGAAGACAAGGCGTTGCAAAAGCTCCAGTGGAACACAAAGCGTTGTCGTCGGTGGAATATAGAGCATTCACGAAGGAAGAAGATGAGACGATCATTAATGCATACCCTAGGATCGGTCTCCTAATTCATCGACCAGGAAGTAGAGACGAGAAACAAGAAGACCAGATCAGAGAAGAAGAAGAAGAAGACAATGCGAATGCCTTCGAAACCCTAGTATTGGTATCCT
This sequence comes from Tinospora cordifolia, assembly GCA_030144865.1. Taxonomy (NCBI): domain Eukaryota; kingdom Viridiplantae; phylum Streptophyta; class Magnoliopsida; order Ranunculales; family Menispermaceae; genus Tinospora; species Tinospora cordifolia. The sequence continues at coordinate 31,928 of JAJIYU010001908.1, forward strand.
GATCCTCTAATCTGGTGCACCGCCTCCAGTTTTCGTCTAAATCTCTTGATTCTTGAACATATATATATATATATATATATATATATATATATATATATTGTTGGGTACCCTTTTTGTTTCTGATTCACTCCCGCCACCCACTACTTCTACATATCTAGAACTTAGAAAACAAAACCCTTAAAAAATTGACTAATTTTTGTCGTAATCATCAGCTCCTTCTTCAAGAATTGTCTCTAATGTCAATTAGGATGGCTATTGAGAAGAAACCATCGTTCTGCTCGTCACCTACTTGCTTAGACTCTTAGATCTACTCCATCGTTCTGTGTATCAATGTATATCATCGTTCTATATATCAAAAACCATTATAGATATTTGAATGAATTTAGTGTTCTAAATGCTCTTTAGTTTTCCAATTTCATAAGTATCAATGTTATACCGATGTACAGTATTAAAAGTATGCCAATGTTATACGGACTGTATACCAACTTTTGGTATACTAATAGTTGTTAATCAATAGTTTTTACAACACTATATATCAACGTTATACCAACTGTATACTAATATTATACCATTGTTTATAAGTTAAATGTTATATCAATATTATACCGACTATATACTAACTTTTGGTATACTAATAGTTGCTAATAAATAATTTTTACGATATTGTCTACTAATATTACATTAATTGTATACCAATATTATACCATTGTTTATACGCTAAATGTTATATCGATTATATATATACTAATAGTTGCTACTTAATGATTTATAGTATTTTTGATATTAAGTTTCTAGTGTATATATATATATATAATTATTTTCATTTTCTCGTACGAAATTGTGTTTTCCCCTTTAATTAAAACAATAAACTTAAGTTTACAAAATTGAAAAATTTTACTTTTTAATAAATTAATAATATTAGTTCAAATGAAATAGTAATAAATAGGTTTTTAAAAGCAATAAAATAAGTATTTTAAGAAAATTTAAAGTATTATTGTTGTCCAAATATGTAACACCCACCGGGAATCTTACCGGGACTCTTACCCAGGTCGTAGGGCCCACATCATGGCGTGTCACTCACAAGGTACTGTCCCCTGCACCCTGGGGTTTTCTTTCGCCTCCGCGGAGATTCGAACCTAAGACCTAGGGCTCAAGTACTTATTTCTTTCATCATCCGCTACCATTGAGCTAGTGGCTCAATGGTAGCGGA